>JAXIVD010000237.1:12500-70000 GCA_036785275.1 Cancer borealis | reverse complement strand
CACAAGAAGTACCATTGAGCAGCTGGTAACCTATAAAGCAGCTTAGCCACAAAAAAATATAGACAGTCACATGACATTTTCAGTAGTGGTGGTGGGTGGCGGTAGGTGGCTCTGGTATTGATATCTGCCTTAACTGTGGTCCCAGAGAATAGTAGAAAAGCGCCGGAACGGAGAGAGAAAAAAATAAAAATAGCCTGTTAGTTTTTTGCGTGTAATATGAAAGAAACAAAAAAAACATTACACCCTCTAAACTATTTCACTTTTATGACCTTACGACATTCTAAACTTGCTGCATATACAACATTTTTTATTTTTTTTATTTTTTTACAAACTCCCGTTCACTCTTTTTGGAATTGTACATTCATAGCCATAATGTTTTAGTTAGAGGTGTTGGGCGAATGGGCGGAGACGCTAAATATTTTTCCACAAATGTCTCTTCACACGTCAAGGTTGTGAATAATGGAGAACTATCGGTCTGGCTCGCTCCTGAAACAATATATGCTCTTTTTTACCAGTGTCCTGTGGTGGTGGAGAGGGATAATGCTACGAGCGAGTGGGTCGTCGCAGGGCTCAACATAAGAGGGGATATAGTGGGTCGTAAAGTAAATACACGGCCGAAGTTTACCATCACTTTGCCTCAGACTTGGGCGGGGTTTAGGTAATGGCAGGTAGGAGTGGTGTGGGTTGTTATGGCGGCTGGCGAGCACCTGGCGAGTGGGTGGCGGCAAGTTTGATACTGTCACCCACAAAGCTGAATTGGTACTTGGCTTCATAACACTGGAACATAGCGGGGATAAAAATATAACCTTCCGTCTATGATTTGCGTGGATACTCTAGGCGGGCGTCATTTTGTCTGTATGGAAATATTGATTATGTAACGTCAATAATCGAAGCGTTGTAATTTAATGTTCTAAGAAGAATGAGGTGCCTGTAATTATTTTTGTTTAGCTATTAATATTATTTTTTACACAGGAATATTCATGCAAATCATCTATCAAATTTTTTTCAATAGGCAATTTTGATTACAATAGATAATATATAGTTAGATAGACCACAAGGCAAAGACATTCCTGAAAACCTATGCGATATTTTATAACTCTGAAAACTCATATAAAATGCTTAATAATAAACATGGTACTTCATTGACTAATCATTCTAATGTATATATTGATTAGTTTCACTGGCATTGAGGAACAAGAAATAAATACCAGGCAAGGCATGTTTATTGATTACCAGCTTCACCTTGAGTAAGATATCATTATGTTCATTAATAAATAAAACAAAACAAAAAACATGGTCAGTCCAAACAAACACATAAGAAAACAGACATAGTGGTATTCAATAATAACAAAGACTTATGTGTAAATGCCGTACGATTAACACACAGTTCCGCTTGAAAATGAAAAGCAAGGACGTGCCAAACTTCACGTGTATAACCTAAATGACGATGCCTTTCATTTCTTCTCCCTCATCCACCTGCATCACATCACATCACACTCACCTCATTCTTCCTCACTTCACCCAACCACAAAGCAGTTACAAAAAGTCGTCAACCTTTCAGTAACCTACATTTTATTCTCAGTGCCTACTCTTCCCCTTCCTCTCCCTTCCATTTCTCTCTCTTTCTCCCTCTCTCTCTCCCTCTTCTTCTTTTTTTCTCTCTTTCTTTCTCTCTCTCTCTTTTTTTCTCTTTCTCCCACACACACAGACTTAAAATATTGTGGTGAAGGTTTGTCGTATCAGCAATCTGTCTTTATGAAAACATACTTTATCAGTGGTATTCTAGCCCTTTCATCATCTACGTTTTTGTGTTATTTGGGTATATTATCTTCGTGCCTTACCTGCCATTTATGCTTCACTTTCGTCTATCCTTCTTTTCATCCTCAGTCTTTATCTGTCATCGTATGCCCCTTCTTTATTCTTTATTTCTTTACACATTGCTCTTTCCATCATCTTAGTTTTCTTGCAAGGCCGCATCTCCTCTGATCAACCAGGTCCTCCCACCTTTGCCTCACCGCTACGCTCCCCAGGCCAGGTAAGGTGAAAACCCGCTCCTAAGTGGTGACTGGCGGCCTGGAGCGGACGGGCTGTGGGTCAAGTTTCAGGTGTGTCAGATTCGGCTTTCACGCGTGGCTTGTAAAAGTTCGATTTTTCGTATTTAAGACGTTGCAAATCGGTGTTTGATGAGCTAAACTGCATCGTACTCAGAATATGGCATAGACTCCGGTGCTCTGAATTATATATTACTTAGTTAGAAGCTCAGTTCATAGGTATATATATAAATTTATAGTGTGGTTTTGCCCATTTTGAAATTTTCCAGGATATACTTAGCTGCTGGCCATGAGTAACAAGGTGCATTGTTTTAATTAATCGAATATATCACTGGGAAGACTCCATGTTGACGGTGTTCGGGTCTCGCCGCAAGAAGTTCATAAACATTCCAAGTCTTGCACTAACAGGACTATAAATCGTTCGCATTTGTCACTTTTATGTATCTGGACAAAAGAGGAGAGCGTGCTCGTATCTCCGCGGCCGACGCATGGGCGGAATATTTATCGTTCCCGACTTCGTATATCTTCAAAATTAAAATAATCCAAGAAACGACAACAACAAAATATTATGGATGCATTCTAATTCATGCATTTTATCTACATATTGTGGGAGAAAATGTGTTTTTCTCATGGTTAATGTGTTTACCATATTTTGTAAATGTATCATCTTTATTAGTAGAGTTAAGAAATTATTTATATGGTCATGGCGGTTAAGTCTTTGTGTTTATATATATATTTTGCAGATACATTTGCTCTATGAACTTACAGTATGAAAAGAAAAGAAAAAAAAAGGTGTCTGGAAATAACTTAACCCTTTCCACAAACCACAACCCGCCGGCCACCACCTCCTCCTCGTCCTCTTCCTCTTCCTCGTCGTCGTCTTCCTCCTCCTCCTCCTCCTCCTCCTCCTCCTCCTCCTCCTCCTCCTCCTCCTCCTCCTCCTCCTCCTCCTCCTCCCTCTCCTACTCCTCCTTCTCCTCCTCCTCCTATCTGCTCTCCTATCGCCCACTCCAGAGAAAGGAAATATATCAGC
Source organism: Cancer borealis (assembly GCA_036785275.1). Lineage (NCBI taxonomy): Eukaryota > Metazoa > Arthropoda > Malacostraca > Decapoda > Cancridae > Cancer > Cancer borealis. The sequence goes on along the minus strand of JAXIVD010000237.1, from coordinate 66,916 downwards.
GGCATGCATATGTATATATTAAAAAGCCACAATTTTGAATGTTTTGCGCACTCCAGGAGACAAAAGGGCGTTATGTGTTGAATAAAGTCGGTGAGGGTCGATGTGAGGTGAGCGGAGGGGAAAGCGGAATTTTCAGGAAGAGTTGAAATGAATGAGAGGAAAGACGAAGGGGAACCAAGAAGGCTGTGTGAGGGGAGATTATAGATAAAAGAGAATGTTTAAGGAAAGTGTGATGAACGTGAAAGAGGCGAGGGAAGGGAAAGCTCAAGTGATGCAAGGTGGTAAAGGGAAGAAAGGAAAAGAAAAGGGGAGAAGAGGGAGAAGAGAAGAACTTAAGGGATGAAGACTATTGTGAAATTCAGTCAGTGTAAACATTCCATCTTCTTCAAGGATTACTCATAAAGATTATTAAAATGCACAAAAGAAGAACCAATAACACCTGGAATACCTACAAAAGAGAAAAATAAAGAGATACAGAATAAAGAAAGAACCAAAGAGAAAGAAGGAAAGGGAGAGTGACAAGGACAGTTGGAAGACGGAATTAAGACGTGAGGCGACAGTTAATGGAGTGTGGTCAGAGGTCTTGTGGCCTACTGAGGGAGGGAGGGATGAATGGAGAGAGAAAGAGAGGAAAAGAGAAAGAGAGAGAGAGAAGGAGAGAGAGAAAGAGAGATAGAGAAAGAGAAAGAGAAAGAGAGAAAGAGAGAAAGAGAGAGATAAGGATATATATGTATATATATATATATATATATATATATATATATATATATATATATATATATATATATATATATATAGAGAGAGAGAGAGAGAGAGAGAGAGAGAGAGAGAGAGAGAGAGAGAGAGAGAGAGAGAGAGAGAGAGAGAGAGAGAGAGAGAGAGAGAGAGAGAGAGAGAGATGAGGACGATAGAGCGAGAGAGAGGTGAGGATGAAAGAGCGTAGGGGTGGAGGAGGGGAGAGGAGAGGCATACCAGCATTGTTATGTGTGTGTGTGTGTGTGTGTGTGTGTGTGTGTGTGTGTGTGTGTGTGTGTGTGTGTGTTCCCTCTGGGCTACTGCGAGCGACGTCCTGCTGAGCCCAGGGTCTTGGAAAATTGGGCTTATTCATGTGTAAAGGATCCAGACTAAACCGAAGCCTGATCATTATCACAACGTTAAATATGTTCAAGGAAAAACATAAAAAAGCCACGTTGTTCCCTTAAGTAATTATTATGCGAGTGTTATCCAAGGCACGCAGCTCATTATGTATGTTATTTCTGGAAAAAATGTTGAGGTATTCAATCAGACAGACAGTGAGACAAAAAATATTGGAAAATTAGTTAAGGCAGTGGACATGTATAAAAAAAAAAAGGATCAGAAAAGAATAAAATCGACATGGAAATTTTATTCAGGATTCTCTCAAGGCCGAATAATTAGGAAAATTAGACACTGGAAGGATTGTGAGATAATTTACTCAGCTTCTCCATCCTGCTGGCAGATGGCAGTGTTTTATTTATTTCCAATATTTTTTTTTTGGTAGGAATATGACGGCAGAAACTCCTCTTAAACCCAAAGATTCAAGGAAATAAGGATCCTGCTAAGCCTGGACATAACTCTTAACGATAAGTCTATTGATTGATACGTATAGCAATTCTACATCAATTTTTTGGTGTCGGAAAAAAAATAATGTAAATGTAAATATTGAAAACTTTATAATGTAAACATATTGCCACGTGTGTGTGGTTATGTGCATGTGTGTATGTATGTGTGTTACCGTGGTTGTTAATGGAGCAGGTTCGTAGCGTCAACAGAAGGGAAACCGAAATTTTCTAGTTTAATGTTTATGATATCATGAAATCTTATTATAATGTTTAATAACAGTAATTCGGCAGCCGTTGTTCGGTGATGAAAGTTGGTCAAATTACCCTTAATGTGTTCTTTCCTGGGTGAGTGTATGTTGAAGCCAGTATGTATATTATAATCTTTATTTCAGAGGTGAAGTAATCATCTTGTTCACCAGTGTAAATAATTTGTATACGAATAATATATGAATAATTAGCGTTGAAAGAAAAGAATGGAGAGGCTATAGCGAGGCCGTAAACCTATACTTGACTGATAACTGAGTATCCTTGTGGCACATAAGATGTCTATCACACTGCTGGTACAAATTGTATAAATATATAACATGATCATTTAACTTCTTAGCAGTTCCTGGGTCGCCGCTAGTCATGAGGCGAAGCAGCGTTGAAACCTCTGTTATAATATAGGCCATGAAAAACATAAAATAAATAAGGTTGAGCATCTACACTATCACAGCCTGCCATCTAACAAGCACGTTACGCTACAATACTGCCTGTGTTCCCCGTCGAATATTAAGCGGCGGCCAGCAGGAGGTGGGGAGGATGAGGCGCTCAACGCACAAGTATTTTTCGACCAGGGACGAGGCCAGGATTCGCTATAGCTTGTGGATAAGTGATGGAGTATTTTGATGGATAGGATGTGGTTCATGGACACGTCAAAAGTATAAGAACGTGTGTTACGAAGGTGAAGATTGTTACTGGCCCGGAGAGGAGAGGAAGGGGACGAGTGTGTGGTGTTGGGGGGACCATTGACTCCCTCGCCTAGTGGTGACGGCAACACTGGCGTACTTCCCTCATTGCCTCACCCTCTCTCTCCTTCCCTACCTCTCCCTGAGCCACCTTTCCTCCTCTGTCCTTCCATACCTTCCTCTCTGCCTGCTTCCCTTTCTTCTTTCCTGTCCTCCTCTCCTCCTCACCTCACCTACCTACCTCCTCATAACTCACTCCCGCCGTCTGGACGTGGACGCGCCTGGATACTCGAGCTCGATGCGGTAAAATAAAGCAATGTCATCATAATGTTCGCCAAGATGAGGGAGAGTTGCATGATGGTCTTTTTCAACGAGGTAAATGGAGCCCCGAGTGTTAACTGAGGCGGGGATTAAGAAGGTGGACTTGTGATGCCGGCACGTTGGGGAGGACACGGAGGGAGGGGTGAGGGGCGACTAGCCAGTGTCCGAGGGTGCATGTGTAGGTAACGATAGCTTCTTTTTTTTCATTCTTGAGTCTCCCCCCGCCCCATTTTAATTGCTAGTTGCGTTGTCAGCAAAGCTTATTAATCCCCCGCGCGTCCCGACCCCTATTCTTCGCTGTTATAAGGGCGATTAAGCAGCACAGCGAGGCCCTGCTTCCGACAACAGGCTACAAACATTTCAAGCTGCGATATTCCAAAACACTATTAATTTCATAAATGCGTTGGTTTTCCAAAAGGTTACGTGTCATTGAAAATCAACAGAGCCGTAAAAGAGATAAATGGTTTTGAAGGGTCATCCCACAGATAATTAAAGAGGCGGAAGCGACGGTCGGCGTTAGAGTTTTGATAATTGATTCTATTAATATTAAGTGCGAGTCATTAATAGTGGAAATAGGGAATGGAAAAAAATATTATAGCTTTGTATTATTTGATGAAGTAAAGTAACATGTGCTGTAGTTACCTTTTCCATGACCTAAAGGTAATAATGAATAAGGTACTTTCACAAATATAACAGCTGCATTGTTGCATCAATGGCAGCGGCAACAACAAAAACAACAATAAATACAACAGCAGGAGCAACATCAGCAGAACAACTATAAAAAAAAAACATTTATGATGACAACAACAAAAACAATGAAAACGAAAAGTATGACAGCGATGATGAATAATAATGACAATAATAATAATGATAATAATGATAATATTAATAGTAACCATAATGGTAATTGTAATGATATTCATGATAATATTCTTAATATAAATGAAAATTAATATAATCATTATATAATTTTTAGAAAAATGTATATTATTATTATTAGTGTTATTGTCATTATCGCTGTCATTACCATTATCATTATAATTATTATTATTATTATTATTATTATTATTATTATTGTTATCATTATTATTATTATTACTGATTATGATTATTATATTCCCATAATCATAATGACCACCCCCATCCTTCCCTCATATGTAATATCATCATTATGATCTATGCGCCTCTTATTATCATCGATATTTTCGTAAGGTACGCCATTATCCTCATTGTCAATACATTAGCAGAAAAAAAAAACGAAACAAAATGACTGCAATTTTGTGGGAAGTCAGCCATCTTCTTCCAAGAATTACGTGTATTAGTATGAGGTCTAGTCACGGCAGGTGGCGTGGCCCGCAGGTGTGTGTGTGTGTGTGTGTGTGTGTGTGTGTGTGTGTGTGTGTGTGTGTGTGTGTGTGTGTGTGTGTGTGTGTGTGTGTGTGTGTGTGCACGCGCGAGTGTGTGTGTATACGTGCGTCCAGCTCTCACACATCAGGACTTTGGCTTATACTATGTTCGTGTTCGTCACGTGTTCATGAATTACCTTGAACGCGTTTTACTGTCAGTGCTTGTGGTTGTGTGATTACGCTGCGTCGTTTGGCAGACCCCCAACATTTGATACGTGCTCATCTGTATAAGTGTCTGCCATTCTGCGGCATGTAAGCTCTTTTAGACGTGTGTATACCATGTGAAAATGCTACCTGCGACAGTGTGTGTGTGTGTGTGTGTGTGTGTGTGTGTGTGTGTGTGTGTGTGTGTGTGTGTGTGTGTGTGTGTGTGTAACTATTTGGCTAAGTGAGTGAGTGAGGTTAAGGATGTTAAGGATGTTAAAGGTGTTAGAGAAAAAAAACTACAAGATTTAATATAAAAAAAAACTACAAGATTCTAGAGTTAAAAAAAATTACAAGATTTTAAAGAAAATAAAATGTTATTAGATTTTAAAGAAAAAAATGATATACAAGATTTAAAAGGAAATTTTTTTTTACAAGATATAAAAGATTTAGAAGAAATAAAATACAGGATTTAACGAAAAAAATATTTATGAAACTGAAACTGAAAGCTACGTCAAAATAATTGATCATTTCTAGTTTATTTTCCTTAATAAGAAGCAAAACATTACAAAAATATTCTAGAAAAATTAGAAAACAATTATAATAATTTTAGAAACCATAGAAAATATTAATAAACAAAGAATTCAAGAAAAAAATATTTAATTAGCTAAACAATTTGTACACGTATTTTCGGTTATTTTTCATAGCTTCTTATTTCTCGTTGTTTATTAGTACTAATATGATTTATATATTTATTTGAGTTATTTTGAAGATAATATATGCATTATCTTCGTTTTATTTCATAACATTTTAATGCAAACTGAAAATGTTACGCCAAAATAATTTATCATTTTTAGTTATAAAGATATTGAAGATATAAAGATATTTAAGATTTTAATGATATTTAAGATTTTAAAGATATTGAACATTAAAAGCTATTTAAGATTTAAAGATATTTAAGATTTTAAAGATAATATAAATTTTAAAGATATTGATTTTAAAGATTTTATTGATATATGAGATTTTAAAGATATACTAGACATTAGAGACATTAGAGATATACTTAGAGACAATCTTAGAGACATTACAGACACGAGATACACGAGAGACACGAGAGACACGAGAGATTTGAGAGACTCGAAAGATACCAGAGATATTAGAGATAGATATTGACAGACAGATGGACAATCAAGGGATGTTTGGTTGGACGTCCGTCCCACAATCCGTCCGTTTTCTTCTCTCTCAACAGCAACAACAACAGGTACAGGAAATCATTAGTGTTGTGTGTGTGTGTGTGTGTGTGTGTGTGTGTGTGTGTGTGTGTGTGTGTGTGTGTGTGTGTGTATGTGTGTGTGTGTGTGTGTGTGTGTGTGTGTGTGTGTGTGTGTGTGTGTGTGTGTGTGTGTGTGTGTGTTCGTGTGCGTGTGCGTGTGTCCTCCTGTCCCCATCCCCCTGCCTGCCCTCACCTCCCGCCTACCCCCATCAACCCCCCGCCACACTGGGGACACCTGACTGGAGTGGAAGCAGGAGTGCGTAGACGTCACTGCCACTCAGAATGTGATTATGTACTCAAGGTCTTATGTATGCCTTTGAGTCGGTGTCTGTAGGTGCTTAGGTGTCGTATCACTTTTTTACTGTTTTTATTCATAACTTATTTGATAATGTCTAACGTTTCTTTTGTCTAATAAAACTGTTGACTACGACGTGTGCGTTTTTGTTTGCAAGTCGTTATTTGGAAAATGAGGATTGTTGGTAACAGGAAATTGCTTTGTTCCTCCATTTTATGCTGTGTCTCGGCGTTTTTCGTCGCTTATAATGTTGTTTTCAAGCAATAAATGATGTTACTAAAGTTTCTTTTTTTCGTAACAAATCCCTAATGGTTGCCCACAATACTTGGTTTTGACATTTATTTACGTTGTCAATCCACGAAATGTTCCAGTAATCGATGCACGTGACCCTTGCCTTGCTCCTTCCTGCCACACTGTTGCAGTGGCGCGTAATGGAGACTAAATCAGCTAACAGTAAAAAAAAATGAGCAACAAATCATGAAAAAGCATATGAGGAAAACATCTTTTATATTTCGTTATTTTTTCTAAGATCTGTGTATGGATGGTGGATATAATTCCTTCATTCAAATTAATAATCCTGGACATAATTTCTTAAACTCACGCCACTGGGCATTTAAGAAGCATATTCCTATTTACATTATGGAAGTACTTAACCCAAAGTTATGTTGATGTAAATAATCGAAAGAAACTCTGTAATATGAAAGGATGCCAATGAGACTGACCAATAAAATACTGATGTAAGTATTTATGAGACACTTTTCAGCTGTAACTTTTGAGACTAAGTAAATATTCTTGAAGTCCTCCCTCCGTGACGAACATACAGAAGGAGGAGGAGGAGGAGGAGGAGCGAAAGAGGAGAAGGTGGTAAAGGGTGGAAAGAGAAAGAAGGAGAGGTGCAGAGAACGATAACAACGCTAAAAAGAAAACGAGGGGAGGGAAAGGTTCAATATGCTTCGATAATGTATATGTTTATCGTCAGCCATCTTTTCCCATTGTCCCCTCATTTTCTATCCAAACTTGCACATGCTCCTTGCCCTTCATAAAAAAAAGCAATTTTTGGCTACATTAGGGAAAGGATAAAATTACGTTAGATAAAGTTATATAACGTTGAATTAGGATCGAAAACGATATCATCAAGCTTGTGTGACTTATTATCTCTCCATCACTTTCCATATTTTCCAACGATTTTTCATCATATCAGACAACATTTTATTTTTGGGGTAGATTTAACTATTTTTTCTGTTGTGAAAGGGTGCAGTTAGAGCGTAGATTGTAGCTTTTATAATTCCTTCGTGGTGTTTTCACTGTATAGAGTATTGTGTGTTTATTGTAGATGCATTTCGATGTGTTCTATTACAGGCTCATGACTATGATTACTGTCAAGCACTAAATATATACATGTGTCGCTGCGGAGTCTTGTCGATTCTGTTTGTCATTAGTGCTGGTTGGTGCTCACGTGGTAATGCCGATGCTTTTGAAGGTAACATGTCATCCTGGTTCTATTTTATGTTTGCTGACGTCATTTTGCATAAATTATAACTTTATTGTATGTGTTCGTCGATCCTTGTGATGCAAGGCCATTCACCCTCTGAAGGAATGAATCAAATATACAGATATCTTATTCTGTGTTGATATCGTAATATATTTAGGACTGCAAGGACGGAAACGCGCTCGCTCACACACACACACAGACACACACACACACACACACACACACACACACACACACACACACACACACACACACACACACACACACACACACACACACACACACACACACTATATCGTAAATCAAAACACTCATAACACCCTTGCTAAATTAACCATCGAACTGCTGTTATTTCTCCGCCACCATTTCCAGTCGTCGATAAATCATATTCGAGAGAAAATCTATAAGGATTCTATATTATTCCGATAAGATAGAGAGAGAAGGAAAAATATATATCCTAAAACTGGGCGAGGCAGGTTGCTCTGGTAATAAATATCTGGTTAGCTTCTTGCCAGCTTTTACGACATGCAGAGCCAATAACTCCCCCGCCTTGGGCCTTCACCCTATTAAATCGCCTTCAAACAACCCTTGAAATCTTATTATAATTGCTTCACCCTCGCCTGCCCCTCCACCAGCAACACACGGCAACTTGAGGCTATCTTTACCTCGTGATAACTCCTTGTGGTATTACCGGCATGGCAGCCCAGCCCTCCGTGGCAGCATGGCGAATGTTGCCTTAGTGTCGCTGGCTGGACGGCGTCTCACGTAGTTTTTGTGACCGACGCGCCCCGCCAATAATACCAGGTCATGTTTGCCAGGGTGGAGGAGGGAGAGAGGGAGTTAGTGGAGGGGTGTACACGCGCTCCTCTAAAGGTTTTAAGTCAAGTCACAGAATTTCAGGTCCGCCATTATATTGGCCTCATTGTAGGAGTCGCCGGCAGGGAGGAATGCGTGTGGAGTCAGACTGTATAATTCCCTTGAGGTAGATAAGGATAATACCCAAAGTACATGAGTAAACAACAGTGTGTGTGTGTGTATGTTTGTTTTTGTGTTTGCTTGATTGTATGTGTGTGTGTGTGTGTGTGTGTGTGTGTGTGTGTGTGTGTGTGTGTGTGTGTGTCTGTGTGTGTATATGTGTGTGTGTGTGTGTGTGTGTGTGTGTGTGTGTGTGTGTGTGTGTGTGTGTGTGTGTATGTGTGTGTGTGTGTGTGTGTGTATGTGTGTGTGTGTGTGTGTGTGTGTGTGTGTGTGTGTGTGTGTGTGTGTGTGTGTGTGTGTGTGTGTGTGTGTGAAGAATGTGCTATGCAGGCCAAAACAAAACTTAATATTTACTCGTATATATGTTTGCGTCAATTATTTTTTCTCTCTCTCGAAAGTGAGGCTCATATATCATTGTTTAATTTAACTTAAATCAGGAGTAATAATGACTGTCAAAGTAACAGGCCAAGAATGAACTGGTCGAAAGATTTATTGACTATCTCCTCAGTTTGATAGTGCAGCTGATAACAATACAACCACTTTTACATCACTTCTCGGAGCATCAGGGAGTATCATGCCGTCTTAACAACCACTCAGCGGGGAGAGTAAATTATTTAAGCGCCATTGTGACATCCCAAACTCCTTTCCAGTATTTTTTTCATAATTTCTAGTGTTTGGGAAGACAATGGCCACTCAACCACCATCTCCACAGCGATTCCAGTCACCATATTGAGAGGCCTGAGGGAAGGGTTAGCTGCCGCCCACTCAGCTGCGGTTCACTGCCCCCGCCCAACCTGCCCGCCCATCCCCCTTCCCCCTCCATCCCTCCCTCTCTCTCCTCCCTCCCCTCCGTCGCTCACAACCATTCTCCCAACACTTCCTCTCTCCGCTCCATCCTCTTCCTTATTAACGTTCTAAAGCATTTTACTTTTCACTCTCTCTCTCCTTTACGATTAATTCCTTACGTACGGTTGTTTTCCCTCTTGTCCACTTATCTAATCATTTATATTCCTCCTTTACCTCCAGTCCCTCCACCTGCCCCCACACTACTCGATTATCACTCCTCCCACGTGCCTCCCGCTCACCAATATTTCATTCGTCTTCTCTCCCCTGTTCCCTTGTCCTTTCTTCTTCACTGCATTGTTTTCGCTTCTCTTTTTCTCCTCTTCTACATCCTCCTCATATTCCTACTTCCTTTCCTTCATTTCCTCCTCTTTTCCTGCTTCATTTATTCCCTCTCCTGCCGCCCGTGAAGTTATCGATTGCCTGTGTTCGTTGCATCGTCTTTTAGTCCTTAATTGCGTTGCATCTACTTAATTGGCCGCTGTGTTTTACTTCTGAGAGAGACGTGGAAGAATGTGTTGTAGTTCTGATGGTCCTTCCCGTTGTCTACCTGCAACTCCCTCGTATTATGGGCAACAGATCTTGTAATTACCTTTATATAATTACGATGATGCAGGTAATAATGCCTATAAGTCTAGCTGATATCTCCTCGCGGCCCTGGGCAAGGAGTGGCAGCCATAATGGGAAAGGTGGTTTTATTCGGCCGCCAACACGGTGTCCGCCATCCCCAGACAACTTCCAAAAAGGATTTCCTCCTCAACTTCGGAGCCGGGTAAAGACAGGTTACCCTGATGTGTGTCGGGGCTATTTACCGGTACCGCAGCGCCGGGCCAGTGTTCCAACCAGTCTCTGAAGGGGAACGCCACCCTCCTCTCTCTCTCTCTCTCCCTTTATCCACATTCACTTTCCTTTAATTCGCTGTGTTACTGTAATGGATTTTTTCTCTCTTTCCATGTCCCTCGTGCCTATTCTTTTATACCCATATTTACTTCTTCTTTTATCTTATATTCCTTATCTCTGCTTCCATCTTTTTTTATCCCCTTTCTGGCTATCTATCCCACCAATCTACGAAGGAAGAAGAAAGTTCTTGTTAAGTTTAACTCTCGCTTGAGTGCAATGAAGGGAAAAAAAAAATACTCTCAAAGCTGTATGAAAAGAAATTTTCTTAACTTTCATTACGATCTTAGTCTTCAGTTTCTTCCACGACAAAAGGAATTTGTGATATACATTCGCATAAATATTTTCTTCATATTAATACTTTTCTTCATATTTTCTTCCGGCATCAAAGTTCCGTGTTTCGTCATAAGTAGAGATCAAGGCTTCAGATCATCCAAAGCCTTATTTCGAGTGGGGCTGAAATTACACCCTTGAAGCCACCTCTCTTTCGACTTGTCATTACCTCTCCTGGAAGGGTGATCCGTTTCCTCTTCGGTAATACTCACCATCAAAGGAAATGGGTCTCGAGAGGAACACCTGAGCGACATATGAGTAATAAAGAACACTTCCCGCCCCTTGAGACCGCCCCTTCCTTAGTCCCTCCCTCCTTCCGCCACACCAACTCTGCGGCTGCAACATGTCCTTCCTCGGCTTCGTGCGCCATCGAGTTTTCATTACAATTTGGTGTGACTTTCCTACATGTGTAGTGTACAAAGTCCTTTCCCCAGTGGATTACTTTCGCCTCTGTACGAACATTACGCCGTGTTTCATGACTTAGAAATTAATACCTAGATTGTAAGAGTCATGCAAAAAAGCTCCCTATCACCTCCCCCCTTGTTATCATTAGGTCGACCACTCTCTCTCTCTCTCTCTGTGGCTGCCCTGAGACGGAACTAAATGTATTCTGGTCACGAAGCCCAAAACACCTCGTAAACTGTGATAATCTACTCCGCCGCCACCGATGCAAACTGCTACATCTGAATTAACGTGGAGACCTCCCGGCGTGTGTGTCTCTGTTACCGGTGGACGACACTCACCTGTCCTGCCTGACTACCTGATCGTTGTTTCTGGCAGTAATGGTTATGTTAGCACGTGTTTTGTCCGCCACTGATACGTTGACATTATTTAGTTCCTCTTTGTAAATTTTTCCTCTTGCTTATAGTATGTAGTTTTTTTTATATTTATTTATCTTTTGTTAAGGTTAAAAAACAGGTGTGGCTCTCAGGTGTTTTCTTTTTCTTTTACGGACAATAAAATATGATCGTTCTATGTGTCTAGGAAGAATTATTTATGTATATCTGTTTAACACATTTTTAGGTGTTCATTTTATTATGTAGAAATATTATGCTCCTTTCGCAGCAACCTGCTTGGGTATTGTGCCGCTTGTGGGATCATCCTATGAAATACTATTGAAATATACAGCTATACCTCACAGTCAGGTAGATCCGTGTATCTGGAATATAATCATAAAATATGTATCGAATTCCTGGTAGCATCAATATATAAGATGCACCACCAACACGATATTAACTTCTTACCGCAAAGATATCGAGTTTACATCATAAGGTCTTCCCTTCATAAATACTGAAAGCATCGAACTCTTATCCGCACGCAATCGCTACTCTTACGGAACACCATATTTTTGTAGTTCCTGTAATCCTACCACCAGTGATTTTCGAGCATCCTTCTCACCGCTGCGCCCCGACTCCCATACTTCCCACCGTCAGTGTCAAGATTGTGCCACGATACACTGATATGTATCGCATGGCGAGGCGGGGACAGCGGCTGGAAGGGGCGACAGGTCCCCTTCGCCTCCCTAGTAACAGTGCCCACTAACCTCTGCCCCTTGATAAATAATTCAGATCGTGTTCCTCCTCTTTTGCCTCTATATACATTAAAGCCTCTAGCACGTATATCTCGAATTTTACTGCCGAGCCAAACAGATTTATACCGTCCTCATTATGGATCAGTGCCAGACGTGTTTTTTCCCTTCCCTGTAACAGAGTAGGGTGAGGTGAGTGCCCACCTGTCACCACCCACACCAGCCTCGTGAATAATGCAAGCTGGGGTTCTTATAAATATTTTTCGAGGTTTCTGGGAAGTCTCCATCACTATGTAGGAACACCCAACCCTCCAAAGTTTAAGTGGCCGGCGGCAACGCTGACCTTCATAAGATATTGAAGCGCTTGAAGAATAGTGTATGTAAATTCATTTCTGGTCAGTCCATAAGCGTGTTTACCTTACATGCACGTATGTACTCTGAGAGAATAATTAAGAGAGTGTTTTGTTTATGATGCTTATGAATGTGCAAAGGTATTGTTATTCTGAGTGGCCCGCCATGAACGCCTGAAGGCCACAGAACCACAGCAGGACGAGGATTAGGGTCGTGACTACTAACTCTATGAGGATTTGCTCCCCCTTATAAACACACACACACACACACACACACACACACACACACACACACACACACACACACACACACACACACACACACAAGAAGTCATCGTTGTAATTACCTGGGGAACGATATCCATCGTGTGTCCTCAAAGGGCGGGAGACAGGTAAGCCTGGTCCAATCTAGCCATGTGGCTGAGGAGCGCAAGCCAAAGTGAACCGTGCGTTGGGCTCGGGAGGGGAGAGTTCTATTCCCTTGGTTACAGGGAGCACCAGTGACCGATGACTTATACTGCAGAGGTGGGGTATAAAGTTGACAATTATATATGCAAGGCCGACACGCTATGCTAGAAAGCATAATGACTCCCCCAGAACCTGGAGCAGCGGCCGCCTCTTGGATAGCTGCGTGGTTCTTCCTCCGTGGCTAGACGGCGTTAGTTATTTCTTCTTTATAGCCATTTTCTTACTTATGGCGGCCGTCATGCACATGTTTATGATCGTAGCCCCATAAAATGGCCAGCACTGAGGCGTAATCAAGGGGTTGGCGGCTCTGTCCACCTAGCAGACCCTTCTTGCATACAACTCAACAACACTAATGTAGGGAATGGTTTCTTAACTTTCATGGGTAAACAAATTTCTTTTGGCATTCTATGTTTATTAGTTTTGGTGACTACAATGTACATTATTCCACTTGACATAAGAGGCTTAAAAGATGACCCCTCAATGTTCCAAATAGTATTCTTGAAACAATAATCATATCTGTACATGATTCAACCCTTCTGGACAAACTTATTATTATCTAAAAAAGATGAAGAATCCTTGATATGGGCCACTACAAAACAATACTTGCAACAGTGATAATGATTATCACAAAGAAGAGAGAAAGTGCGATGTAACACACAATTGTTACAACACGTAGTGTAAGCGTTCGAAGAAGAGAAGTGGTCCGTCGGTTAGAAAATAATTTCCAGCATTTTCTGTAGAGCTCAGAGCTGCCTTGTTTATATTAAACGCTTGAGGTCAAGAAGGGCACACCTACAGACACGGAGAAGGCGCACATGGTTGTGCAAACTCATACATTAGATAGGAATATCATACATGTTGTTACCCAGCGTGGGCACTGTGCTGTTAAATGAACCCTTGAGCCTTGGCTAATAAAATTGTTGTACATATGAACTGTTAGACGATCATTCTCTTAAGCAGGATTATGCTGCCAACAGTTTCACGCAACATAACAACTTCTCCTGCTCCATCTTGTGTGTCTAATATCTGGTTTTGCACCACAATACGCGTCTGAGGAAGGGGTCAGCAAGGCAGTGATAACTTTGTCGCTAGGAAGCTATCATGACGGTCTAACTACGGCAGGTCACCGTACCCTCAGTCACTCCATGGCAGCTCCGCCCTCAGGGGAGTTACATGGCTCCTCCCTTGTGGCGGAGGCTTAACTGATGCGTCTTCATCACATTCTTAAGAAAAAATAAGAGAAAAATAACTACGAGGTATTGAATATATTGCGTTTCCTTAAGAGTGATGCAGATGAACAGCAGCTCCCTAGGTTTGCAAGCCATCACAGCGTCCCTGACCCGGTAACCCTACAAGCACAGCAGTCCAGGTGGAGGTTGAGACCGAGGGAGGGAGGCGCGGGGGCTGGGGGTCGGGGTTTGGCGAGCTGAGAATGCAGGAGTGGTGTGGTGAAATTTTTATGTGAATTCTGCGGAATGTGAACATACGTGAACGCTTATCCAAGTAATTTTGGAAGAAAAACCTCCCTTGTTTTACCTTAATTTACGAGGGAAATAAACATGGGGGAGGAAGGAGCCCTCAGCAAGGGATGAGGTGAACATTTGAGGCTTTCGATCATCGTTAATGAAAGAGCTGTCACTTGCTCCCAATTACTTGCCCACCACAGAGGAAGTCCTACAACAGAAAGATGAAGAAAACACCTTTTTTTTAAGCTTATGAACCCCCATTGACCCCTTGACCTCTACTAGCCCTTATTCAGCACTTCCCCCTCCCTCCCCTCCTCCCTCTCCCTCCCCTCTATCTCTTACTCCCTCCCTCTCTCCCTTTCTCCTCCCAACGCATCAAAGTTCAAAACTCCCCACCGACCAATTTCTCTCTAGTTGCCTCCCGCCTCCTCGTCTTCCTTGGTCTTCAACTCCCAGCCGACCAACACGGACAGGACATTTAGATTCTATGTACACCTAGTATTTATAACACTGGGATGCGCTTAAATAATAATAATGAAAAATGTGTCCTAGCCTGTTCTGTGATTTTTGTACGCATGTAACAATAATGTTGCTTAATACAATAATAAAGATAAAAACAATGTACACGCATTCTATAACAAAGACAAGTTTCATGTTTTCTTCCACTTGGCCTACTCGCCTTCAGCCAACCATGGATATTACGTGAGCAACGCTATTGCCATTTGTAGTCTCTGTGAGGAAGCCTCTCAGTGGCTTCACTACAGGCTCTCAAACTGAAACATCTGAAGACTGTATCCATCGGCAAACAAACAAAAAATATCTGGCTGCCCCCTTCATTAAATTAGTGAACAGCACCTAAAGAGCAGACGGAGTGCACGAAACAAAACAACTGAGGGATGTTAACGAGTCAACAGCTTTACAAAGTCAAGCTGAAAACACCTAAAAGTGACGAGACGAGCTTTCCTGAGCTTTATTTACGGGGGGACCGTTTAGCAGGACTGAATAAGGCTCAAAATAGCTTCATTCTGTCACCTTATGAAGACCTCTACTTGCTCCAAGCTGAAGGGGGGAGTGTCAGCTACATGTACTATCAAGCGAACAATAGAAAATCTTAGACTTTTTACAGGGAGTATTGTCAGTGCAGTACTTTTTATATTTTACATGGTCCTACTAAAACACATTGTGCATTCAGCCGCATGTAAGTACAAATTATTTGGCATAACGTACGATGAATAAAAGGATGAATATTTCCCTTTCTTACATATGCCTAGCTTACGCATAGCCATTGAAAACACACATGGTGATAGGAATAGGGAAAGATAATGAGAGGAGGGAAAGAGAGAGAAGTTGACCAACGAAAATTCCTACACGTATCAGTTACATAAAAGTTCACAAAGGACATTTATAAAATTACTTACAATTTTAAACATCTATGGATACACTTTTTTTGTAGAACACTGACACCGGGGTGGATACAGGAGTACACAGCACTTTCTTCCAGTTTACGTGTGCACATCTTTATAAAAAATCAATTTTTGTCCATGTCCTTCGCCTTTATTCTACACACCAATCCAAATGTTTAAAAAAGTTAATTTATATAGTTTTGCCTTCACAGTCTGAAAATACGTATCTGAACCAGTGCTTGTTCATCACGAAACATTTCGTGTTCATACTTTCCATAAATGTTTCTAAAGAAAGTTGTACACACAGAACATTTGGCTTCCAGTGTGTACAATGTGTTCTCTAGACATTTAATGAAGCTGAAACACAGTGTTCATGAAAAACGTAGCACTTGGTGACTTGGTGATGGTGAAATATTTGGTGTTCCGAGGAACCCAAAGGCCGTACGTGCCTCGAGAGAGCATCAAGTGCCTGCACGTGCAGCTCAGGTTGGCGGAGGTGCTGGCAGGGTCTTGGAGACCCTATTCAGCTGCCAGCCTGGTGATGGAGACCTCGTGCCTTTTATGTTTCCTACTTGTGTTGCAGCACCGCACAAGCTTATGGTGTGGTGGTAACATCGTCATGGATGGTGGCGGACACGACAGACTCTCGCTTCATTGGCTTTACTTCCTCTGACGCAAGAGTCACGCCACGTGAGGGCAGCGAGCAGCGGGCGGCAAGGGATGTGTTGTCTAGCTCCCTGAGAAACACAGACACAAAAAATTTCCCTTCCTTAGGAGTGTAATTGTAGCTACATGTTAAGCAAAGTAGTTTTCTGACTGAAAAGTTGACATATATGGTTACCTTTAATCTCTAGTGTCAGAGTTTGAAGGTCACGTTACCAAAAAAGCAAGGAACATTGTCTTCTGTTCCCCCATAAGAACTTCACCCGGGCCGAGAGTAATAACTAACCTCTCTACCGATTGTTTCAGAGCCGCCAAGATATATTGTCATGCTATTTGAATTTCACAAACGCTCGATAGCGTGTCGAGGAAACGAATAACCACGAGTAGGATAGTTCGTGGTAATTGTTGGTGGTGGTGCGAGGCTCGGGGTACAGGTGACAAGGAACATTGATGGGAAGCAGTGTCCCGTCGCCCTGCTCCCTCACCTGCCGATACGCGTGTAGGGTCACTGGATCCTCATGTCATAAAGCTCTCGTGAGAAATAGCTACTAAATGATACCGTCTGGAGGTGGCTTTGCTAAAGAAAATTATATTAATTATCTTGATATTTGATGGAGGAGCATTTAATGAAAGGTAACTTCTTGCTTAAGAACAATTAAAGATAATGAATTCATGAAGGGAGGGTGGAGTTGAGGCGAAACAGTAAACTTTTCGTCAGTGGCAGCGTGTAAGGTATCGGCAGGTAAGCCCAAGGTGAGGCGCCGTGCACAAGTCATTCGCTCCGTTTCACTGCTGCCGAAGTGTTCTCTTCTCCATGTGCATCCAATATCTAATCAAGCAGACGTGTATCCATTCACATCATGGCCACTGAAGGGCTGGAAGAATAATAATTAAAACGATGAGAAGTAAAATTCTGAGGATTTCCATCAGAATAAACAAAGGAGAAAAAACTGCTCCGTTATAGTTGTCTCGAGGGAAAAAAAAGTAATTTGAAGGAAGATTATACTATCACGTTTCGCGCTCCACCGAAGAAAGGTTTACCGCGGCCATTGCTTTGTGTTGTCTTCTCGGCGAGGTGTTGGTGTTGGTGTTGGTGGTGGTGGTGGTGGTGTGCGGCGCCCGGGGCTCTGTATCACACGAGTTAATTACGGCCACCATCATGCGGGTTCGCCATGTCTGAGTCACGTGCGTGGGCGGGGTCCCGCGTAAAGCTAGGGAGTATAATATGTCGAATAGGAACAATGTTTTTGTTGTTTAATGTAAATGTATGGCTGTTGAAAGTTGCTTTTAACTCCCTATCTAACCATGAATGAGAGTATACACCAATTAAGTTTTTGTTCCACTTCGAACAGGTGACTGCGTTCACTGATAACCTTTACGTTTTTAGCTCAAGAGAAAATGTGTTGATCGGGTTCGACACACGACCTTTATGTGTGTGTGAGTCACACCGAACCTGCAGCAGGCACACGAGGCGACGCGAGTGATCTATGGCTGAGACCCACGGCAGCCAGCCAGTCTCGCGTGATTGCTTTCTCTTCTCCCCAAGCCACGAGGGGCCGGCTTGTTTACGTGAAACGTCAAGTCTTGTGGCAGCCGATCACTCCGTGTCACACACAACACATATTGTTTTCCTTATTACCGTTGCTCCGTAACTACATATAATGTTAACATTATAACCTTTCCACTTTATAACAATACCGAAAGAAATGCATTCCAAACCAGTCAGACATGTTCCACGGATTGAAAGAAAAGTTGATAAGATTTCTTCGTTGTATGTTTCGAAGACTAAATACTAAAAGAAAATATACATATAAGAATTACCCTTATGTATACGAAATAAAATTAAAATCCGATGAAATACCTCCCATGAAGCCATGTCCAATGTTACCCTCGTGAGATCCTAACCCATTATCAAGTCACTAAGCCTGCTGACTCCCCTAACTTTCTGAAGTTTCTTGCTTTTACCATTAAATTTATCTTATTTGCCAATACAATCAATATTTTTTGTTTTGTTTCTCGGCGTCAGAAACGCAGGGGAGGGCGTGGCCAACAACTTACACACTAAACACCCTGGCCTCATGTTGACACCTGGAGGAAGGAAGGGAGGAGGACGAAACATGACCTTACCGGGGCGCAGTAAGGCCACGAGGGTACCCGTGACCTTCTGACCTCCTGTAAGGCCTCGCACCAAACCTCCCTCCGCCTCGTGCCACACTAATCATGCACACTCCTTGGCCTCGGTAAACAGCTATTATGCATACACACATTATTACTATTAAAATAATTCGGAGGAGAGAGGTGTCATAAAATGGATTAGTAATCAATCCATCCTTATGATTTCCCTAAGCCTAGAAATTGATAGTTTCCAAAATAATATTTATCCACCTTTAAAGCTCTAATTTAGCATATCGGCTATTGCACTAATTCTTCCTCACTTTGTTGTCGCACCTTGAAACTCTCTGCTTCACCTGTGACGTCAGTGCTTTCCAGTCAAGCCAATGCAATACCGAACAGGAACAATGTTAGTATAGTGAGCAACACTGAGGAGTGCAGAGAGTTTCATTACAGTTCTCCTTCTTTGTACTTCGCCATGGCCGTTCTGGAACACATGCACTCAACGAACAAGGCTACATGTAGTCCTTCCGGTTACATCCGCCATGGCAGACAACCCTATAATCGAATCTCGAGACAAACATAACAATTAATAGAAATAAATATAATCCATTCACAATGTAACAACACTCAGTCACTGCACTACCATCTTCCATATTCGTCAAACAAGTCGAAAAAAAACTACAGCGTTTAACCTTTGCAAGAACTTAAAGCTGGAATCATTGGTTAATATCTAATTTACAAAAAAAAAGTGAAAGAAATACATTCCGATAAAGTAACATTTAGTTAACATGGAATACCCTAAAAAGGAAACAATAAGAAGGCATATCAGTGTTCTCTCAAAGTCGTGACTCATGCCTTACATTACCTCAGTTAAAAACTACTGTATAAGATCACTGCTGTTTCGTCCGCCGTGCTTACAGTAAGACGGGCCGGGTCGATTCTTAACAACATCCACTAGACTCGTACACTCGACAATGCGAATATCCCACTACCCTCGTCAGGCTGGTCTTGGTTCCTTGGGCAGGTGCTTTAGGGGTGCTGAAGCGTTGCATCCTCAATATAGATTTTTGACAATGCTATCTGGTGGTCAGAGTTGCAGGGAATTCGCTTTTGTCATTCACGCATAAGAAGTCATGGGGGCGGAGGTTATGAGATTTACGGTGGGCGGTGTCTCCGTTGAGCTTTGTTTATTTCGTCACTCGTCTGCAACACCCCTCAAGCCCTGAGCGAGGAAGAGTGTGGTGAGGCCCGGGTGGTGAGATGGCGCGTGAGGAAATTTCTCGGGGTCAAGTTCTGGAGGGGAGGAAAAGTCTTTAGGCATGTCTTGCGTACTTTCTGAACACCAGTACCGAGGGTGTTGGCCTAGCATCGGGAAACTGTTTCACGAGACCTAAGATGTTTTCTCGTTCTTTTGCACTAACTGGATATGGTTCTTTTTTGTTGCGTTTGCTTTGTCTTTGATGGTCTAAGTGTTGTATGGGCTGGTTAATAATGATAGATTTTCTGTGTTCACTGTTACAGTAGAGGTTGGTGGTGAAGCATTCCAGCTCCTAGTTGTTACAAGCACAGAGACACTTGCTGGTTCATCTCCTGAAGTGCCCGCTGGTAGTGTCCACGCCCCGCACCTCAACACACAGCCTTCTAGACCGAGCAGCACCTCCTGGCGCCAAATTACCCACACGAGCAAACGCTTGCACATATTTTTTCAGTGTAGTAACTTTTCGCCAGGATATTACTTTTGTTTTTACTGTGTAATTTTACATCCTTAGCCAATGTGAATGTTCTTTTGGTATCAAATTTTCACCATCACTAAGAATCATAAAGCAGTAAGACTCGTAGGCTGGTCTTAAGCATTGAAGTGATGCTGAAGTAGGGTAAACAATGTCTCCTCGGTGAGCCCTCCAGAGTGAGGACGTGGCTGAGGGTCGGGGTCGGGGGGCGGAGCTTCTGCTGAAGGTGTGGACGTGAAAGTGGTTGGTTGGGCGTGCATGTCATTGGTTCTGGTAGCCGAGAAGTGAGGATATTTGCTTACATATGCAGCAGCAGTATCAGCAGCAGCACGCCCTTGAGGGGAACAAGTACCTTGGCGTTAAGTTGCAGCCTTGGTGTCCCCGGTGCCACCTCCCGCTGACGATGATGAGGTGCCGTTGGTGGCTGAGGCTGGCTGGCCGTTAGCTGTTGACGGCTGTTGTTCCTTGTTTGTCTTTTTGTCGTCTTGTTGCTGCTTGAGCTTATCCTGCTCCTCTCGTTCCCGTCGCACCTGTTCGTTGATTTCCTTCACCGCCCGCAGCTCCTTCTTCAGCTTCATGCGCCGGTTTTGGAACCAGATTTTCACCTGAAAAAATATCGCATGTTAGACACAAGTTGCAACGTAGTATAGAACACCTGCCTATATGGATAACACTTTAATGTATCATGCATACCGGAAAACTTTCACCAATGACTGAGATGATAAGAAAAAATAACAGTAGCTGTGAGTTATGGAACATTAACATCAAATAAATGAGGAAAGATAACAGCTCAGTTGCATGCCTTTCAATATACATTTTAGTGTGACACGTGAGGAACAGACCAGGAAGTGTGTTAAGGAAGCCAGGCAGTGCAGGTGGAAAGTGAATGATCTAGACAAGTTCAGGTGGCTATTTCTTACTCTCACCCCCCATCATGACTTGCAAAATATGAAACATAACGCCAATACAACTTCATTTGTAATATACATGCAAAATATGTATAGCCTTACATATACGTATTCAAAAAGGTATGGTTGTTAATTGCATATATACATCCTTCTAATTTATGGACCTGTTTGTGGTAGCTATGTGTATATTAACTTGAACATTAGTGGGATTAACTTTAGCGATAATTACCACTGGCACTCATTAACCAGCCCAGTGGACGACACAATAACACGCAATGGGTCGTTGGCGGCTAATCACCACCTTGACGACTCCCAACACACCTGTCTGCCGGGGGAACACCTGAGTCTGTGGTTCCTCCCGGAGAAGACTGACGTGTGATGGGCGAGGCAATGAGGAACATGATAAAAGTACCAGACGTGTACTGCTTTACAAAATTCCTCCCCCCCCCTCCCGTGTTAACATTGTAATACTTAAGAAAAATGGAATGTTGAATAAGTACCTTTGGTTAATAAAAGTAATGCTGTATCAAGGAAAAAAGTTCCCAATTTTGGCTTATTCACTGTTATTATTTTTTGTAAGTCAGACGGAGCTCAGAGCCACGTCATTGAAACGGTTTAATCAGACACAGGAAGGTAAACGTTGCCGATTGGGTACAAAGGAAAACTTACTCATAAAAGATTCTGAGAAAGATGGAAAAGCAATCACTTTTTATAAAAACATTCGGGGATATTGGATCAAGATAATTAAAGAAAAGACAATTCAGCAAATCCGGAGCTCTGATGGCAGGACGAAGAGGGTCCAGACAGAGTAGGGAACGAATGGGTGGGAGGGATCAGAGGAAGGCAGACGAGTAGGAAACAGTTAAAGTGAAAAAAAGAGGGGAAACTCAACCGTCCTTCATGTTACCTGGTCAAAAATGAGACCGCCAATTACTAACCAGCAAGATTTTCACCAAATTATAGGACGTTTTGATGTAGCGTCGAGTCCCAACCCTCGTTAAGGGAATCCACCGCCGCCTTGACCACACGTTAAACATCCAGCTTATGACAGACAAAACAAACAGCAAAGACACGAGCTAGCTAAGCCTCCACGCTCAGCTGGGAGGGTGTTGTGTGTGTGCGTCACGCTGAAGGAGGAGCCAGACACCGTGGCAAGGGACTGACGTGAGCCGCGGTCCTCTCCACCACTGCTTATTAACACCCCCAACACAATAAAGTGACGGTCAAAGGGTGAGGCAGCAGCAACATGACCTTTATCGACGGCCGGATTGTAAGTTCCTTCCCTGCCATGTGGAGGGAGAGACAGTCTTCTTACATATGAATTTTAGGATGCAAACTTTGGAGTAAAATGTGGACTGTTACTTTCTGACGCCTTTTGTAAATCAGTTATCTATTCAAAACTGAAATGAATTAATTAGAGCCACGTGGAGGTGCATCTCCACTCTTTGGTTATAAGAAATGACACTTAGAACGTGAAAATGTAACACTGAATGAACCAGATTATTGGAAAAAAGGAAATGAATGAGCCAAGAAGGAATAAGGAAGTGGTGAGAATATAGAGAAGGTGATAAATGATAAAGAGGAAGAGGAATAAGAGAAATACAGGAATGGTAGACGTGAGTTGGGAGCTTCACAGGCGCCAACAACTGGCCATAACTTGTCTTCTTCAGAGTCGTTGAAGCCTCATTTGAGATGATGTGGGGGGCAAGGGGACGGCACGGAATGATTGTGATACTGGGGAAGGTGAAGGGCGAAGTATGGGTTAGAAGGGAAGATTGGTGGTTATAAAAGCAGCTTAGTGACTTTTCCCACAGAACTGATGAGGTGAAGTGATAAGGTGGAATAGACGGAGTGGCCACGTGGGATGTAAGTCATGATCAATGCGAGAAAAAGTGGAAATTGAGAGTAGTTCTATCAGGGTTCTGCACATGTCAATTGCGTGTTGGATGATTTGTGACCGAAGAGAATGGAATGCATACCTGTCTCACATTACTTGGGACTTGATTATTTTCTTACTTTTTGTTGTTTATCGTTACCAGAAGGCTGTGGAATGTGTTGCTACAAATATCTTTTTTTACCATTCACTGTTTTTTTAGGTAATTAAAGTGTTTAATAACGTTCAGGTAATTAGACTTTTTGCAATGATAAGGATACAAACTAATGAACGAATAGATGAAGAAAATCATCGACCCAACAACATAAATGAGGTCATATGTATTTCGCAGTCAAAGGAATGAAAGTCTTAAATACAACCCAATGAAAGATAGATAAATTATTACAAGTTGAGTAGAAATCCACAGCAAAATGATCACCTGTGGTAGAAATTCCGGCCATCTTGTTTCTGTCAAAGTGAGGCACAAACAAAAGGCAGAGTTTTACATAATTGTTTTCTAGCGAAGAGGCGGAAAGGTCTTGATGGCGAAGGACAAACAGCCAATCACAGACCAGAACCAAGTACACATAGGTAACCACCCTCAGCCCATTTTCTAATGTATTCACGTCATGACTGTAATGGCATCAAGCAACACTGTGCTAAGAATTAAAACCCATAAGAGGTCATATATTAGTGCAATTACGTGTGACCAGCTTAGACGGCGGGCTTCTCTGTCTCTCTAATGGTGGTCGTATGTGTCAGTCTGCCTCCTGGCGCGGACCTAAGAATTAGACATGGCCTCTACATCCCAAGGGAGGAGGAGGAACCACTACCCATTTCCACTCCCTCTCTGAGAACGCGGTTAATGTTATATCTATTACTATGCAAAACATTACCGGGGTCTTTAGCCGCAGCGGACTCTTGTTAGGCGTCTGAGGGTTTCTTGTGTCTGTTGAATTATTACCGTGGGTACGTCCCTCCCTCCCGCCCTTGTTTACCCCAGCCTGAGGTAAGGTGTAGGGGAGGCGGGAGACAGCCTTCCTCTTCGCCCCACCCCACCAAAACCTGGTACCGCCCAGGCAGTGCTAATAGTGGAGGTATTTACGTGAGGGAAGGCTTGAGGTGGTGTACGAATGTTTGGGACGGATGTGTTTTGTTAATGTTGGAATGTGTGTGTGAGTGTGTGAGTGTGTGTGTGTGTGTGTGTGTGTGTGTGTGTGTGTGTGTGTGTGTGTGTGTGCGTGTGTGTGTGTGTGTGTGTGTGTGTGTGTGTGTGTGTGTGTAGATGAGGATGTGTGTTTTGGTGTGTGAGTGAGGGTGTGGATGGGTATGTGAGTGGATGGGTCTGTATGTGTATATATATATATATATATATATATATATATATATATATATATATATATATATATATATATATATATATATATATATATACATATATATATTCGTATATGTGAAGTCTTGTGTATATATTTAAAAAAAATTTGATTACACTGCAATTATGTGGTTTTACAGAATTCTTTTTTTCTTTCTCTTTTGGTTAGCGGAACTTTTCAAAACTCTTCCATGGAACTTCATTGAATTTCGTATTTTTATCCAGTCGTGAGGAATAAACATCATAAAATGGTAAAAATATTATAACTACAAACGCATCGCAGCACAAATAAAACAACATACCTGTCATATCATGAAACTCATTATCAAATTCTGCTGCATCAGGAGACAACCATCCTGGACGTTCACCTTCTCGTACTTCCACTTACTTTACAACAAGTCCTGTCTGACCCTCACAACACCACCTGCCAGCCACCTGCTCACTATACTCCCGCACCCTCACCACTAACTAGTAGCATCTCCTATCATCAGTGGCGTACACACACACGCACATGCACACGCACACATACACATACACACAAGACGGCTGACCATTACCAGATCGCCACGTACATTTCGTAATTACCAAAATAGCTGATTCGATAGCAGTAGCAGCGCGTCCAGCCAACATCAACTCCACTAATGAAGCAACTTGGGCAATAAAGCAGCCTGGGATTATGGTTCCCGGTGGCCTGGGTGACTGTGGCTCCGGATCTATGGTACACTGGCAGCCTGTCTTTTTTTTCTCTCTTTGTTAAACTGAGGGTCTTCTAAAGTTTGCCTTGAACGTCGATATACCAATTGATGAAAGGCATTAAATATTTGTATTCAATAACTATTTTTTTTCCATTAGAAAGAAAGATAAATTGTATTCACTGTTTTTCAGAAAGTGTTAATGGCTCGTATTTTATTATCATTTATTTAATTCATGTGATTATCATAAAGAAAATTCTTTATATACGTTAATCTATACTTTCCTACTTCTTTCCCATAAAAGAAACATTCTGAGTTTGATGTTTGAAGTCCAGGAGATGTAGGCGACAAATGAGACCTCTTATATTAACGTAATGAAGTGTTCGGCAGTCCAGTAGTGAGGGTAATGGGGGTTCGATAAGGGAAATGTAAAAGGATAGGAGCAAAGTGTGTCCCTCGCTGGTGGACTTAAAACAAAGGCTTCAGTCCCCGAGCAGGTGAGAGCAGCAAGTAGGAGCAGGACCACCACCACCACCACCACCACCACACACACCTTCCTCTCCCCCGCCCACCACAGCTTTCTTAATCGGGTCTCCATCCTGCCTAAAAGAAACCGATACCCGATATAGACTGTGTGTCACGGAGGATCGGTAATGGTGCGCCTCTACTTCACACGCCCGATAAATCATTCTCGGAAACACATACACACGCCCGAACGAGAGGGGGAGGGGGCGTGTGGTCAGATATTGGTGTTTTAACTTTTGGGAGCTTTTGTTTTGTGTTGGTCTTTATGCGAATGTCTGTCCGTGGGTCGTTAGCGGTTGATAAGTCATATCTCATGGCTCCCTTCCCCTCCTCAACCCCTCCTCCTCCTCCCATCCCCTCTCGTCCCCACCCCTCCCAGGCCTCGGCGAACCCCTGGGCGTATATGCAGTGTTGCAATATCGGGGGAGGAATGTTGGTTCACCATCGTCCGAAACTCTTGGATGGCGGAATTTCAAATAGCTTCGTCGTTTCCGCTCAAATTTGCGTATTCTCAAGAGCTTAAAACGAGAGACACAAACATTGTCTGTCTTCCGTTCAGTACAGTGTCTAATTACTTGTATCAGGTTCGTGCATCGTTCATCTGAATGTTGTTTTGCCGTGTGTAGTTTCTTTTTTTTTTAAGCTGGATTAAAACATCACGGAAAGAGAACAACCTGCAACAATGGGGTGAGTAGTGATGAATGGGAGCGTGTCTCGTCAGTCAGCCTTCGATCGACGCCCCTCCCGATGCACCCTACCGGAAATTATCGGACAATTGAAGTACAATTTCACGGTGTTGGTTGACCACACTCTGCCCCCCTTCGCTTATCCGAGCTGTACAGGCCCAGCGTGGAGCGTAGCCGGATCGGGATTCGGTTTAGCGGGGCTTTCCGAAGTCTTGCGTCTGGCAGCACGGGCGCCATAATTAACCACGTTTCATAAATATGATTTATATCACCTATTGTTTACTACCGACTCTACGACCCAGTGAAAGCGGCTTTCCGATATTCTGGGTAAAAATAAGGCACTAGATGGATGGCTATGATTTGTCTAACAAGTCTCCTCCGTGCTCGGTGGTTGCATGGGTGTTCCGTGTTCAGCATGCAGCAGCGGCAGGCATGGCGAGGCGGGGTTACACTGGAACCTTCGAAATCCACCGTGACCCGCCCGAGTCGTGCCTTGTGTTCTGGCTGGCGGGAGTGGGCGGGGGTGTCCCTGAGCCTCGTGTTAGTGAGTCAGGCGGGGGATCGGTCTGGTGGGGGGGGGGGGGGGGAGGACCAGCAGCTCCATTATATTCTACGTAACAAAAACAAATGGCTGCCTCAGGAGGAGACAGCGGTTGTGTTTTCTCACCAATTTCTGCTCTACTGTTACATTTGAATTTAATTATTCAGTATATATATATATATATTTAAGATCATGTGTATTGTGTATTGTGTATTGTGTATTGTGTATTGATCATGTGTACATGTGTATTGTCTATAAATCCTCGCAGATGTAGCGTGTAGACAACAATAATATCGATAATAAAACAATACTTCACTCTTAACAAAATATGAATAGTAGTATATAAAGCATAACCTGTATTCAATCTACCATTATAAAGATAAAAACCTAATAGAATATATTAACAATTTGTTCATCTTACAACTAAAAACAAACAGTAGCCTTAGAAAGTAGACGCGAGCACATGACTACCGTAGGACGAGGCTGAGGGTTCCCTGGAGTCATGTTAGGGACGGTAATATCCTAAGTTCTGACGCCACGAACGCCCATTAAGGGGAGTAACTATGAGTGACAACCTCATCTCCCTGTCCCCTTCAGTGTCACTAGCTCCTCTCTCACTCTCTCTCTCTCTCTCTCTCTCTCTCTCTCTCTCTCTCTCTCTCTCTCTCTCTCTCTCAAACCCTAAAATAATGCCATAAAGCCCTAGTAAGTCCACAAAACAACCATATCAGCATTTTTGTTGCATAATACTACATCTAATAATAAAATGTATTGATAAATGTCTTATACGTCATTGGAATCTCTCTCTTAAGAACGTATTTTCGACATGTGTTTAAGAATGCAATGAATGTAAATGAAAACTGTCATAAGAAGTTAATCATGGCAATAAAAGCTCCAATAAGTGATATCCCAAAGCTATAAAATTCAATTGCTAGTTTCTTATCAATGTATTTTTTTGGTCCTGTGAGTGACACCTGCCGCCAAGTCTTAGCACTCCTCCCTCTTACCGTCGATAAGAAATAGAGAAACTCGTATATTGAATTAATTGATTTCTTTGATGTTGCCAGGTGTATACCTTGTCTCAGTCTGACTTGAAACTGGTATTATAGCAGGACAGGTGTGAGGAAAGTGACGCTAACGGTGTGAGGAGCTATTTAATACCTGATATATTTCGAGCTATTTTGTTGATTAACCATTGATAGTACGAGTCTGTAATATGTTGTCATTATATGTTTATCAAGTATATATGTTCTTAGTATCAAATTGTATCTTTCAGCTTTTAAGTACGAATAAATAATGAATTTTCTAGGATGTATATAAATCTAGCACACTTTCCTTTACCTTATCTACATGTATTTTACGTATATCTAGTTTATCACAAAGTTTAATTAACCTTATAGTTATACAATTAAGGAAAAAGGAAAAAAAATTATAAAAAAGTGAATCAATCGCTTAAAACTACATTGATAACATTCCCATAACAATAAAAAAAATGATACTACGTGCTGTGGAATTTTTAAGTTATCACAAATGGACGGTTCTATTTTCATGACAGTCAGGGAAGCAATTCACAGTTGATACGCGTCGAGCCATAAAGACAGGGAGTTGCCGCACCTCCCAGACGGCAGCGCGATCGATGGAGACGAGAAACATGGTCACAAGCTCCGTCTTCCTACATAACTCCAATTTACATCCTTAGATTTTTACGTCCTTCCTCCACGCCGCGTCCCCAGCCGCCCCCCAAGGCAATGTCCCAATATTAGCCTCGTTCAGTTAGTGTCGTGGATTACCAAAGCGACTACCTCTCGCTTCCTTTCTCTTCTGTTTAGCCAAATGAAATAACTTGGAAAGGGTTCTGAGAGAGAGAGAGAGAGAGAGAGAGAGAGAGAGAGAGAGAGAGAGAGAGAGAGAGAGAGAGAGAGAGAGAGAGAGAGAGAGAGAGAGAGAGAGAGAGAGAGAGAAGAGAGAGTTATTGGTATTGTCAGCCTTATGTAGCGTACAAGGAAGGAAGATGGTTATGCTCGGTGGTTTAAGTTAGAGTTAGTTTTGAGTTAGTAGGTTAGATCACTTAAGTTTATATTGCTTTTTATAGCTTGAACATTTTTCTTCCCTCGGAGGTAATGCTGCATCGCCATACGGTTGAGGAATGAATAGTTGTGTATGTGACTGTTTGAGAATGAAAACAATAGGAAATGTGGCTCATCCTGTAGTTATTTGGCAATTTGTGGGAAATTTTATGTCTTCTTAATCGCACTTTTCGTCCTCTTCTAATCTTAGTTTTCCTCCTTCAGTCTTCAAAAGCTTTATATTTGCTCGCTGGGTTTCTCATTCTTGTCTTTGTCTTCTATTATTTGCACCGAGGATAATGTAGCCTTTGCTGATTTTGCCTTTTACTTACTCATTAATCATATTATTTTTTTTATATCTTATATCTTCGTCTTTCATTATATTATTCTTCTCATTCTCCGTCCACTTATTTTTCTTTTTTTTTCATTTTATTCTCCTCCAGCTCTCACTCAAATATTTGTATATATTCTCCAGGTCTCTCCTCTCCTCTTATTCCTCCTCCTCAAACTCTTTAATTGTTCACTCCTCCTCCTCCTCCTCCTCCTCCTCCT
This sequence comes from Cancer borealis, assembly GCA_036785275.1. NCBI lineage: Eukaryota > Metazoa > Arthropoda > Malacostraca > Decapoda > Cancridae > Cancer > Cancer borealis. The sequence continues at coordinate 37,466 of JAXIVD010000237.1, read as the reverse complement.
CCTCCTCCTCCTCCTCCTCCTCCTCCTCCTCCTCCTCCTCCTCCTCCTCCTCTTCCTCCTCCTCCACTCACTCCTTCAAATATTGTGTACCTCTCCACCATATGACCTGCAATTTTATATCAGATTTAAGTTCTCACGAGGATAATTCGCAGGATTTCCATCAGCTAGATTCTTCTCATGACTATATGTAACAGAAAACATCATACTGAAAGCGATCAGAGAATATTTGCAGGAGATTGAGTCGACGGCCAGGTCAGGATAAACATACAGGCACCCAAACGCGCCGCCTCTGATCCACGACTTCCTAATTTTGGTTCATGCACTAAGATTTCCTGGCCAGTCGGAGGGTACAGCCTAGCGGGATCAAGCTAACTAACTTGTAAGACATGTTAATCCATCTGTGGGGGTAAACTTGTTGTGGGAGTGAGATGGTAGGTAGGTAGGTAGGTTGGGATTCCAGTCCTTCTTCTCCTCCTCCTCTCTCTTACTCTTTTGTCTGTCTGTTAGTCTTTCTGTTCACTTCTCTCTATAGCTACACATCTTCTTTTCCTCTTCTCCTATTCTTGCTCCTCTTCTTCCTCCTCCTCCTACTCCTCTTCCTCCTCATCATTGTTCTCATCCACCTGCCTCGTCCCTATTATTTCTCTATTTATTCATTTATTTATTTGTATATATATTTATAGTCCCTTTTCTCTCCTTTCCTTCCCCTCTCCTCCCTATCCCCCTCTCTCTCTCTTTCTCTCTCTCTCTGGAGGCGAGGCTTTCCGCTGTAGTGTAATTAGGGTGTGGGTTAATTAGCTTATGAAATAAGTTCTTCCCTGCCGTAGGATGGTAAGGGATTATGCCTCCTCTTGTTTCGCCTCGTACGTCTAGGCGTGAGTGAGAAATAAGATTTTTCCTACATAACAATGTAATGTATACGGAGGAGCTGAAGACATGTAATGGAGATACTGGAATTGATACAGAGAGAGAGAGAGAGAGAGAGAAAAAGTAAAATATTCAAGAAAAAAATAGTGAAGGGAATAAGTAAGATAAAATAAATATATAAACAAATGAATAAACTAGTAATAGAAGTGACAAAACAACAATATCCAAGAAGACACAGTGATGAAAACCTGCATGATGTCATGTACACACATGTCCTTCTTTGGCAACACACTGACGAGTGATTACTTAGAAGAAACACACAGCGATGCACACATGGAATGAGAGAGAGAGAGAGAGAGAGAGAGAGAGAGAGAGAGAGAGAGAGAGAGAGAGAGAGAGAGAGAGAGAGAGAGAGAGAGAGAGAGAGAGAGAGAGAGAGAGAGATATGAGGGGGTAGAAGAGGGAGAGAAAGGAATGTCCGTAATAGAGTTGTGTGCAGGTGAATCGGCTTGCTGAGTCAGGTGAGTGAGGCTCCCTGGCTAATGAGTGGGCAGGTGGGTGTGGGTAGTGGAATGAGTAATTGTAAATAGATTGTGGAAGAGGTAGTAGTGGTGTTGTAGGTTAGGTTGATGTTGGAAGGGGAGTGGAGTGGGCGTAGCGAGGGTGGGAAAGGTTCAGTGAAGTTGTAATGACGTGTAGAGAGTTATGATTGTGGTTGTGTTTACCAGCCTCAGGTGTAGACGATCGAAAGAAAGAGAATGACTTGTTAGAATGCAGCAGGATGTTACTTGGCACCACTTTCTAATATATAATGTTTTGATAAATGTAATATTTGATTTAGTATATGATTTATTTTTTTGGTATAATTATCCAACCTTGATATTAAAGAAAAAATGTGATAGGTTGCATTATCGATATCTGTTATTGTGTGGCGTGGCGTCGTATTTTTGTTAAGTTGAGATGCTTGCACAAGTTATCTGGTGAATCAGTCATTGGCCCGGCTCGAAAATCCCAGAAAACAACTTTATTTTCTCACCGAGGAACTCTTTGATGTCTGAAAAGTTTTTTGGTCGGGTGTTCAGGATGAGCAGCTTGTGCAGTGATCCCTGAATGTGGCTACTATCACGGTGAATAGCGTCTTTACAATACATAAAAATCTTAAAATATAGGAGTTGAAATAATGACAAATATCAAAATACCTAAAATGGAGACAGAGACTGCTGCCGCCTTGAGGAACTACGCTTGACTGACTGCCATACAGCGACAAAAATCGTTTCGTAGATCTGTGAGTTTTTATTCGCCTCCTGACTTGAGTTTGTCAGGGCCAAGACAGTAAGTCATCGTCAGGGGGAAGCTGGTGATGTGCAATCCATCTCCCTTAACACTGTACTTAACGTGACAGATGGTAATGAAGTTCTTTAAAAATACTTCAAATCTCGAGTTGAGCAATAGAGACGGAAAATGATAAGCCATCTGTCCAGCACAATTCAAGGGGTAAGAGGTGACATTATCTGTAAATCGACTCCCTAAAATGGGCCTAAACTATGGGTTCCTTAGGGTATTCAAAGATATTACTTTTTTCTGCTTCCGAATCATCCTCTTTCTCGCGTTAGTACTTAAATGTGAATAATGGTTTATTTAAGGTCGACAAAAAAGAACCCAGTTGTACATTTCTTCATATGATGGAAGAGAATAACTAACTTTAACACATTCGCACGTAATTCAAATCAAAACATCTCATCATATAAGCTTTATCGATCTACGTTTGCATCAAAAAAACATTGCAAGCAAGAAAAATTATACTAATCTTATCCCAACGCAACACAGCTATAAATAATTCCTTCACACTCCTTATATATTATTTGTATTAATGTTGGAGATTTAATAAAGTCATATTCACTAGACTGAGACCAACTAGGGAACGCCTTGAGCAATAAGAGACAAATGACAGAGACGAAACCACTCATTAATGTTTTTCTCTGTGTCATAATATAGGAATTTCCGTCTCCTTGTGCTTTTATATGCGATACACTCCATAATATATCGTCTCTACTTAATATATTGAATACATAAATACTTAGAGTCAAAAAGTACTGACGTAATTGTAGTTTTACGTCTATTTAAGATATGAATAAATAAGGTAATTGGTCATGTGTTAGACGAGGATAGATTATGATGAACAATGGCAATAGTTTTTCCGCCATGAATTATACAACAACACTAAATTAATGCAGGACACATCCATCTGATACAAACACGTCATCTATTATCTATACCTTATCTGTCTCCCATTAGTTAACTTCTTCCTGAGCGACTCATAAAAACACTTTAGGTACTTGCATTAACGTTTCCCACCTTACATCACAAATCCTGTTGATACTATAAAGATAAATGGTTATATAAAGACAAAACTGGCTTCTTTCCTCCGTCTCACTTTCACTGTTCACACACGGGGGCAGCACCTCTCGCTAACACACACACACACACACCCACACCCACACACCCACACGCTAAAGTACGCCCACCCTCATGTAGATACACACGCACACACAGATACAAAGAAGACAATGTGCAACAACATTTCGTAGTTTCGCTTGACAAATTGATCATTCTAAATTCTGAGACCGTGATGTTGCACTTTGGAGGGAGAAGAGTAAGAGAACACCATCCGTGTTGCTTAAGTTGTGTGGATACTCATCAAGTCTTACCTCACGACCGTGGCAAGGGAGAAATTTCGGGCTACAAAATCATCACTAAGCCAGGAGAAAAAAAAAGTAATAACGTAAGAGAAGTTTGATGATAAAATGTTTTCTTCTCGATGATGCACGGTGTTGGTGAGGCCGGCTTGTCGAAAGGTGGCGGTAGAGGTGTTGTGAAAGCGAGGTGGGGGAAGGTGTGGCAGCCCGCGGTGAGGAAGGGAGCGGGAGGGACGAACACACCACCACCTCACCTCCCTTCCAGACAACCCTCACACACGCCAACTACATACGAATATGACTTCAACACAATATCGTCCGAGTACAAAGTTTAATCATGTAAGCAAAGTCGATTAATAGCGTACTTTGCCTCGATGTGGTGAATAGTTACTTCTGCGGCACATTCTGGGTAAAATATGTTTGTTTGGTTGTATTTATTGATAGTCTTTCCCGCATAGGATATTCTGGATGTGTGTTGATAACGATAATGTGCTACATGTATCACCAGTATAAAGCTTTAAGCATACACACAACGGTTGATTCGGTAACATGATTTCATATATTTTGCTTTTTTTTTTTTTTTTTTATATATACCCCATGGATACCTAAATATTTTCTTCAGCCTCTGACTTGCAGAACAACTTTTTGAGGCACCTCCTGAGGGCACGAGAAAGAGGCATGGGCTGGATGTGTAGCAAATAAATCATAGGAAGAAAAAAATGTTGTAAAGAATCCATGTTCTCTTTGTTCTCATAATAGCAAAGGTAGACATCACACTTTTTTTTTGCCAGACACCAAAGTTTTTTTCCTTTCCGCATGCAATTCTCACCCTCCTAATAGAATACGTTGGAATAAACTTAAACGTTATTCTTTCTTAGTTATATCTCTGTAATTCTGGTATATAATATTTTCTTTTGATACTTTGATGTCTCAGATTGCTAAAGTTACTCAATAGTAAACGTTGCAGCCTCCCTTCCCTCCCCCCAAACTTCTCCATCACGTCGGTTAGTTTTCCTCCTCACACCTGCCTTCAACACCTGCCTGTAATATGTGTCCTGGCAGGGCCACGTGCACCCTCACCTGGATGATCCCTTTCCTGTCTGTCCCCTAAAACCTGGAAACTTCAAACCGGCGACTGATTTTGGATAAAAACCGTGACTGTTGATGGATTATCTAAGAACATTTTTCTTTCTTTCTTTTTGCTCATTATTTTTCATCTTAATGTCCTTATATACATCTGATGATTATGATATTATGTGACATATTACTAATTCATGTTATTATTACTGCCTATGAGCAAGTTTCGTCCAAAACACTATAAACAATTTGCTTGTGGTTACAATATAAAATAACATTAGAGTCTAGCTTACAACCCCATTAGTAAAATATGTTTGGTTATGTTCATATGATCTATTCAGCGTAAGAAAACTAAAATGTAATCGAAAGTTTTGATTTTAAGAAGACGCAATGAGTAAAAAACAAACCATTGAAGGTAATCAAGTTATAAACAGAAGAAAACATCAATGTGAAAGAAAAATAAATAAAAAGAAGGCTGCAAATTATACTTTGAGACATTACGGAGGATGAAGAGAAAATGTAATTATAATCTAGAGAAAAAAACAAAAAAAAGCAAGGAAAAAAGGGAAAACAGTGACGTGCGAGAGTCATGGCAGGAGGGCAAGAGGGAGGAAGAGAGAGGGAGCAAGAAGGGAGGGGCTGAGGAACCAGTCTTCTCAAGCCGGTCCGGCCTATAATTCTGAGTCAGGAGGTGAAAGTCGTAGTCCTGCCGGGTGATAGTCTGTGCCTCCTCCTCCTCCTCCTCCTCCTCCTCTTCCTCTTGCATCGCTCCATTACCAAGTCTTCATAAGGACAATACTTGCAGCAAAATGACAAATGCGGAGGGACATTATTTCTAACGTTATGCAAGTCTTTAGTTATGTAATAAAGTCTCCTGGTGGTCCTGGTGGCGAGACAGCGTGTGAAGTATTACCGTTTTAGAAGACGTGTGTTTATTTTCGAGTGTGCAACGCCACTAGGTTCAATGGAATGTTTACTAACTTGTTTTTGTCTTTAAATAATAATTATTATTGTTGAAAGGTCGATGCCGAACTATATAACGAACTGAAAATGTGTGTTTTATATTTAGAGAAAGATAAGCAAATTGTTTACTCAGTTCAATAGTTGTAAACGAAATAATTATTTATCCAATATGATATTTAGATAGGTTTGCAACACCAATGCAAATACAGGAATATAGTGAGTAAAGTTTGTTGGTACCTGACCATCCAAACAGCACACTTGGCAATTTTGTTAAACCATAAAAAATATGAAGAAAATTACGTGATAACATTGACACACTATCAAATAGAAGGTATATCAACCTTTTCGGGGAAATTATCTATTCTTTGCAGCCCATGATTAATGTCCTCATTATTATTTCAATATTAATAGACAAGCACTTGCTTTTGTCACCAGCAGACGAGAAGCCATTTAAAAGGAGACGTTTTGTCGTCGTGATGATGAAGGAACACCAAATCAATGAAGATTTATTACCTAAACTTAAAAGATTTTTACAACGTTCGCGAGTTGTAATTTCCACTTTTAAAGGCATTGTAATGTCCTGGCTAATAAAATTCTTCAAATTTATTGAGGCAAACATTTACAAAAGTAATTTTAACACATTTGTAACACGCAAAAGCTTTGATGGATTTAACAAAATGAATTTATTTTTCCCGTTAAGTTCTGAATTCCAGTTTCATTCCAATACAGAGCAATACACAGCGAGAAGCAATGATCCCTTTCCCACCCTTCCCTGACTACCATTCAGGAGACGAAAAGTAGAATTCAAACCATTACGGTGATGCATCGGTACTCAGTAACTCACCGGCAAGATACGAACATAAAGGAAAAATCGAGTAGACTGCTCAGTAAGTCTTCATCGCAGCGAAATATTAGTGTCCGCGGCAGCCCCGTGGCGGCCGCAGCGGTGATGACGCCGCAGCTCCGTCAATACCTGGCCGCTATTCTCCTATGTCGCGCACGGCGATGACGGATAGTGCTTGTCAAACGTTTGTAGCGGGCCTCCAGTATTGCCGAGCCTGACAATTTTATACGTGTGCTCGAGCATAACTCATACCACCTGCAATCAGGGGACAACGATAATGGAGCCGCGGGTATAATTCGGCCTTTCAGTGGTATTAACAGCGAAATACTTGACAAAATTGGCAATAGTGGCCTCTATAAAGCGATTATATAACGCTCAATAGGCTTTCAATGACGGGGAAAATGAGGCTCCAGTACTGGTGAGCGCAAGAGTCAAACTCGTGACGCGGCTTCGTGCTGGCGAGAAGGACCTTTAGCGCCACCCTCTCGCTGGAGAATTGATAGTCCCACAAGTTGGTATTCTGGACCAGCTAGGGTTGGCAGAAGCCCTCGAACATTTGCATAACTTTGATTGGTATTCGAAGATTTCCTCAAAGCAATAACTGATTCAAGGTAAATGCAGGGCAAGTCCCTCTCTCTGGGGCTGCTAATGGAACCCGACCAACCAGGAGGGAAGTGAGAACACCATCCCGTTCCAACTGTGGTCACTATGAGGAACCTGCCTCGACCACTACCTTCACACCCCTGACATGGATATATATTTTTATATAAATCTGACTCTCGATCGTGGGGTGAGTGTGCCTGCTGGGTTTGCACGTGACCTGACCACAAACTATTATAATCACGTAGAGGAGGCACGTGTTTGATGCCCACTGCGTTGCGAGTCACTGCCATGTGACCTCTGTTGATGGTACGTGGGTAGTTTGAGTTGCAGAATATAAACTCACTATCAGAGTCACATCATGGAAATATGATGTAGAAGTAAAGTTGATGGATATCTTAGGATCATTTACCAGCCATGTGTTAAACTGTGTTTCAACCTCGAGCAGAACGGATGATTCGTACCATCTTGTTCTGAGTAGATTTATTGTTAGCGAGCTAGCGGACCCGATATAAAGGGACACAAACTTTGTTTGTATTCAATCCTTATCCAGTACAGCGAGAGACGCAATGCGTCTAAAGAATCGACCTTACACGAAGAGAAAAATGGCAAATTGTTACATCTAACAGTACAGGAGCGGCGTGGTGGTTGGGCGGCCTGACAGAGAGTCACATTTGTCAGCCCTACAAGATGTGGTGGCGATCTGACCTAGAAAAATCGCTCGAGGATCAGCATTAGCCTTGATTATGTTGTCAGCAAAGTGTGGCTTAGCAGGTTATCACCCCCAAAACCCGACCGGACAGAGATGGGCGAGTCCACCTGAGTCCCGAGCCCTCAGCGGGAGAGTCTTGGGCCCGTTATGGGTGCACGGGGGAGACGAGGCCGGGGAGTGTCGTGAGGGAGCCCCACCGCGGCCCTTTGTTCCCTCTTATTACTCCTCCCCCGCCTCTCTGCTGAGGTGTCGGCCGAGGGAGGGAGAGGAGAGAGGAAGGATTATCTTACTTGGTGTGTCTGTGTGTGTGTGTGTGTGTGTGTGTGTGTGTGTGTGTGTGTGTGTGTGTGTGTGTGTGTGTGTGTGTGTGTGTGTGTGTGTGTGTGTGTTCTCATTGTTTTCATGTGCATGCCTATGTGCCAGTCTGCAAATACCAATTGTTGAGAAAATATCGTCTTAATGGCTAACATTGATCAAAAATTATATATAAAATAACGCTGTGGTCATCCTGCCAACCTCAAAATATGCAAAACATGTCGCCCATCTCATGGATCCAATAATGCTTTGCTTTACAACTCTTCACTGCCAAGATACTCCAACATATTTAAGATAATGATAAATTCTGAATCTTGCCATTGTCTTTTACTCATCAACTTCCTCAACTTATTTCTTAATGAAGCTATTTGTCTATATTTGTATAGTTATTAGCAGTGAACAAGAAACAATTATCCATAGCTTCATAAATTTCTTTAATTTTCCAAAAGCACCAACGCGATTTATCAATTGTGGGGAGTTGCTAAGGTAAAAGTCATATTTTGGGAGGGTAATTGCATTTTTCTTGTCAAATTAGGTAGTAACCACGAAGTATCTCAAACTGGTCTGTGCCTCCGCGAAGAAACTGGCGGCTTAATGTATAGTGAGAATCCAGAAAATATCAGTTCTTAATGTTGGATTAATAGCTCGGTTGTCACAATAAACTGGCCGCTCAACAGGGTGGCGTCTCTGATAGCACTGCCCACAAAATAACCTTGCAATGTTGATTACAATTTATATATCATTTTCTGGTGGAGTCAACCGATAACGAGGCTTGATAAATGAAACGGGGGTGTAATCTCCCTCTTTATGCATCACTCTGGACTGCAATTTGCAAAGAGAAGCTTGGTCTTGCTGTGGTGTGATTGGAGAACTTCTGTCTTGCAGTCTAAGCACTATGATCAGGCATCCAAGGCGTACACTTATTCCGTCTTAAATATACTAATTGGTAAACGCACGTGTAGAGGATTTTATATATACGTATATAATGTCCCTCTCCCCTACCTGTAGTTAGGGGACATGGAACCCGTAACTTGGTAAATAAAATGCGTCTGACTACCTGCAGTTAATTCTAATGATAAACAATTACTAAATATGCCATTACTTTTGTTTTGTTTTTGTTTTTGTTTTTTGTCTGTCGTTGATAAATTTACGACAGAAGTTAGTTAACATGTAATTTACTTATCGTTTATTGTCGCTATTATTTGTCAGCTGCCTACTGTCCAGCAACAACAACAACAACAACAACAACAACAACAACAACAACAACACTGGTAGTAGCAAATTAAAGTCAGTGATTCAGTGTTAATGTTCATGTTGATGCTGTTGAACATGATGCAAATTATGCTACTTATGATCTCGACTCTTTAATTACGAGCCATTTTAAGTCAGATTGTGAAAATTTACTGCTGTTTTTTTGTTGACATTATTGACCCGATGCACCTTAGAGTAAAAAAAATTTCATATTTATCACAATCGCCTTTTCAGACTTGCTTTTGTTTTTAACCTCAGTATCAACAAATAAACAGAAATATCAAAGTTTATAAAGCAATCACGGACAATTAACAAAGGTAAGTTTGTTGTTTCAGCACGAATGAACAACAAATATTGAATTAATTGTGGCTTTAATTGGAAACATCCTCTGTTTTTGTATTCATGTAACATTTTTTTCCTGGTATGAAGAGGATGAACATAAATTACAAGTTGAAATGAGAGTATCACGTGGCATCACTACGTCACATTACCTTCACACTCTCCCTGCATCATCCTGCCACTGCATGACCTGATGCATTATCTTTAGAGTAATATTAATATCACGTCCATTTCAGTATTTCTTCTTTAAGACGTTGTGTGGTGAGCTAATTACCTCAACAGTCAAAACCCATCAAACGGTCACCTCGCTGGCAACTGCTCCTAAATTGTCTAATTGGCTCGTCTCATTGGTTGCCTGGGGAGGAGCGCGGTTCTAATAGGTGGTTACACAGGGAAGGTGTTTTTTCAAGCGAAATTTATTACGGCTGAGGAGAATAAGGGTGATGGAGGGAGGCAGAAGGCTGAAGTGTAGGTGGTGGAGGAAGGAGTCCAGGAGGAAAAACAGTGAAGAAAAAGGAGAAGGATGAGGAAGACATTGAAAATAGTATATGTGAGAGAAAACAAGTTGTGGGGGTGGAAGTGGAGGGGGTGGAGGTGGAGGGGGTGGAGGTGGAGAAAGTTATGGTGGTATACGAGTGGCAAATGATGTATTAAAGTAGAATTTAATGGCAAATATGTTTCATTATTTAGATAAGCAGGATGTTATCCCCTAATAATTTTTGATGATTCGAAAAAAATACCAAACATATATATATGATCAAAAACAATTACCGCTTGCACTTCGCACATATAATTTCATGAATACAAATAATAAACGATAAAGATGGGCTGTGATTCACCAAAAAAATATAAGTTCGTTCCCACGTTCATCAGATCGACCTTTCTTGGCCCAGACCTCCCCTGCCAGGTGCCGGCTGGGGAGGCAGGGAGGCAGGGAGGCAGGGAGGCAGGGAGGAGCGAGGAGCGAGGCGGGACGGGCGAGGGGTAAGGCAAAAGATATATAATTTTAGTCTTTACGGTGACCACGTGTACATGCCTCGCAGGGTTCGTCTGAAGGAGAGGAGTAGGAGGAGTAAGAGAAGGAGGAGGAGGAGGAGGAGGAGGAGGAAGAGGAGGAGGAGGTGGAGGAGGAGGAGGAGGAGGAGGAGGAGGAGGAGGTTGTGGTGGTGGTGGAAGAGGGTAGATGTGAGCGAACAACTGGTGGGATTGGTAAGCCAAAGAAAACAGAATGTACATAAGAGAATAGTTGTGAACAAAAGTTAAACATTGTGAGAAACTAATAAGGAAGGCAATAGAGGTCAGTGGTGGGTCGAGAGTAAGTAGGAAATTGTGAAGGAGGAGGAGGAGGAACACATAGGAACACATAGGAAGAACAAACAGCAACAGGCCTACTGGCCCTTACGAGGCTGAGGAGGAGGAGGAGGAGGAGGAGGAGGAAGAGGAGGAGGAATCAGAGAAAGAGGATGATGAGGAATGAAAACAAATAAGAGGGTGAGAAAGAAGAATGAAAGAAAGAGCAAGAATAAGATGAATAGGAGGAAGAAGAGAAGGAGAGAGAGAATGAAGAGAAAGAGGAAGAGGAGGAGGAGTAGGATGTGATGGTGGTGGTGATGGAAAGTTGTATTGGTGGCTGAGCTGAGGTTGTGAAGTAAGGAATGTGACGAAACACATAACTCAGAAAATTGTGAAACCTTCAGTCGAGGAAAAAATATATATCACAGAGAGAGAAAGAAAAAAAAAGAGAGAGAGAGAGAGAGAGAGAGAGAGAGAGAGAGAGAGAGAGAGAGAGAGAGAGAGAGAGAGAGAGAGAGAGAGAGAGAGAGAGAGAGAGAGAGAGAAATACAGACAGATAGACAGATATACAGACAGGTAAAAAGAACAATGGTGACTGTGAACTTTGATTTAACGATTGGTAATACAACAGAGTGAAGTTTTTGCTCATGTGTGATACTGAAAAAACTATCATTATCACTATTATTATTATTATTATTATTATTATTATTATTATTATTATTATTATTATTATCATCATTGCCTTTTTCTTTTTTTTTGCGTTTTATAAGACCAAAATTGTAAGAAAAGAATAATACAAAATATGAATAAGCAACATTATATACATTATCTTTTCAATAAATATTTTCCTTTTCGACATCCATATTTTTACCTGTTAACCAATACTTGTTACTGTTTTTGTGACTTGTAGCAGCTACTGTTCTTCTATTTCATGCGTGTCAGCTCACAATAATAATACCAACCACTTCAGTTCTTTTTTTCCTCCTTCTTTTTTGTTCACATACGAGTATATTAGTGGGGTGGTCCTAAGCAGCCCATGAAAGTGGTCTTATTTACGACTCACCGTTGCGAGAGGAAAGTAAGGGAGGCCACGGAATTAGGCGCTTCAAACGACTTGCAAATGTTAAGTAAGTGGAATTGCGTGTTGGTATTTATGGTATCAATGGTTCCCTGATTGTCGACACTTAACCCATTATTCTATCACCTCTTTGTCTGATACCGAGATAGAAAGCTAATGGCTGGCATCATCCCACGGCGCCAAAGTATGTCTGATCAATGCTACGCGCAAGGGTGTTATTTACAATTGCAATTTAAGATTAGGAGAATGCGAGCCCCTCACGAAGGCCTCTCCCTCGCCGTAAATATAAGGAAAAGAAATAAGGAACTGGTAAAAATATTCCAAAAAAAATTTACTAATGATCCCACGACCGAATAAAAAAGAGAAAAAATAAATAACAGGGACGGGAAGTTGTGTTGATGTATGTATCCTGGTCTGGTGGTTAGGGCGGCGCGGTGCGGGACGCCACTCAGGTACCTCCACTTTCCTAGACGAAAATCCTTCCCCAAGGACATCTTCGTGGAGGACGATACAGGCCCGTAAGGCACCTCCTCCAACTCAATAGAAACAAGAGGGCGTTTAGCTAATCTTTCACCACGACTTCCTTTTTTTTCTCCTTTTTTTTAAGTCACTCCTACTGAACTGTCTACAACTGTTTCCAAGATTCAATTATAACACGCGGGAGGAACAAGTTTACGAATGATAGTCTCCGGCGGCAATGAACATGACTCTTACACGCGAGCTTATAACCTTCTGATGTTTATGGGATTCGTTTGGTGGTCGTCTAAGGCAGTGGAGGAAGCGTGGGGGGTGTTAGGGCCACTACGAAGGAAGACCCGCCCGGTTTTCAACAAGAACGGCTTCCGGAATTATTGGCTCTGCTTGTTTCCTGAGCGAGAGAAAGAGAAAGAGAAAGAGAAAGAGAGAGAGAGAGAAGAGAGAGAGAGAGAGAGAGAGAGAGAGAGAGAGAGAGAGAGAGAGAGAGAGAGAGAGAGAGAGAGAGAGAGAGAGAGAGAGAGAGAGAGAGAGAGAGAGGAGAGAGAAATGTGGGTGGAGACTAAAAAGGTGATGATCTCAGTTCGGTTAGGATTCAGCGTTGAGTTTTGATGTTTTGACAGGATTATATTTAAAGCGATAATGCACATTGTTCATGCATATTACATCCACTTCTCATATGCATTTAATGATATATATGAGACGTAAATTATGAACAAAAGTATGCATTTTCATGGTAATATTGGCAGGTGATTAGAAGCCATTTTGCTTGTTTTTTTTACTCCAGCCCGTCAGAGTATATCATGGACACTGACTTCCTGTTCTCATAAGCCAAATGGACGAAAGTGGAAAATGGCAAAAATGGACGAAACTTGAACCTTGAAACTTATAAAGAAAACGCAAGCTTCCGACAAGGAGACTCGCTCTGTCTGGAGGCAAAAGGCGACTCAGGGTGAAGGGGGGTAATAGGTACTGGTAGGTAAGTCTTTAGTCATCTCTTCCCGACGTGTCTGTATCTGCGTGACGGCGTGAATTTGCGGGCGACGTCCCCGGCGGGAGCTGCCGTATCATCCCCGCCGCTTCGGGAGTTTTATGAGCAATATGGGCAACGTCAAGCACAACCCGAGATCTTTTTACGATCTATAACGATTCATGTTATTGCTCGGGCGACACTTGGGTCTGCATACGCGCCCCGTCGCCTGAGTTATGTGGCCACACACCCCTTATGTCAACAGTATGGCCATAGACACCGTGCTATTTGATGTTTTTATTATTTTTGCTGGTGTAGACGATCCTGGGTGAAGGGGGCAATAATTTTATAAAATTTGCCTTTGACACAGTGACTTTGGAGAATATTGTTACTTTTATCGTGTGTCATAAATCTGAGAGAGAGAGAGAGAGAGAGACAGAGACCGGAAATTTCTCTCTCATGTGGCGTTATCTCCTTTTTTTTGGGGGGGTGGGCCGTGGGATGGGAGGGGATGAACTTCCAGGAAATTTATTGTAGTGTAATATATGTGATGTAATTATTAAATGAGTTGATGATTATCTAGTTCAGACAAGATTAAACTTATTTTAATCTGAGGTTAAGCAATATGTTTAGATTATAATTCCTAGAAATAACTGAGGAGGCCGCGTGACATCATAGCCTTTAAACTGTAAAGACAATAAATATGCTTCTGTTATATCATAAAGTAATGGACATAACCTGCAATTACAATTACGTTCTCGTATGATGATAAAGCGTCCTTCCAAATGCTCGCCCTAAGCTATTACATCTATTACTGATCCTACTTCAGAAGCAAACGAGTCTCATGTACTGATAGTCACTAATAATTTTTACAGCAGGATTTGTATAATTTATGAGTAATTAAGAGAATAAAAGATTTTAAAGTGGTAATTGCAACACTGACAATTATTTATAACTCTCTTTTTCTTTCTCTCTTCACTATATATCTCCATGTATACCACCCCATGCGTTTGACAAATGCTGCCGCTTCTCTCTCTCTCTCTCTCTCTCTCTCTCTCTCTCTCTCTCTCTCTCTCTCTCTCTCTCTCTCTCTCTCTCTCTCTCTCTCTCTCTCTCTCTCTCTCTCTCTCTCTCTCTGTGTGTGTTTGTGTTGGATTTAAACGTATTCGAACTAGTAATATTGTGCAAGTAATGTGCATTTAATATTTATGACACTTGACTCAAACAACACAACCAGTTTCTCTGCGACGTGTCCTTGCCAACGCCTGCTGCTTGCCATTATTCCTCTTATTGCCGCCACACACACAGCTCCTCAAGGGCAAAGTGCCTTCACTACACCACAAAAGGAAGGACGGAACACGTAAAGTAACAACGGATGTTTCGGGTAACTTAATGTACAGGTTTTCCAGGAAGAAAGGCAACAATGGTTAAGATGAGTAAGGATTTCTTCATTGGAATGCAGCTTCAAGTTATTCTGTGTGCCATGAAGTTAAGCATCTCTCTTTTTTTCTCTCTTTTTTTGTCTCTCTCTCGCTCTCTCACTTCGTCTTTTCTTTTGTACATAAGTAACTGGCATCGCCTGGTAGCCCTTCTAATGGACACGTTATCAAGGATCGACAAAGGTGGGAAAATATTAATAGTTCTGGTTATCATCCAATTTATTGATGCTCAGGAGTAGTTTCGTGTCTGGCTATTTAATGTTTAGATCACAAAGTGTATTTTCTTGACGGTCAGCATCATAGGATTCACGATTCATCATGGAGAAGGTGGGAATTTCGACTCACTCAAATACTAATTCCGACTAGTGAGGAAACTTATAGAAACTTCTCACTTGCTTTCGAGGATAGACACATACCAATTACTTGGTCTTGAACTCGATGAGAATTATTCATCGCATCTTTTTTCTAGCTATTTTTTTTAAGCTAACAAGAAGATAACTTTCTAGGTCACACATATTTCATTATTTAGTGGAGCGTGTGGTTAACCAGACCAATTAAAACTGAGATCATTAATAAGTAACGGATAGCAAGACAGGAAGGTAACAAAACATAACAGTAATTTGACAAAACAGAACCACACTCACACAAGAAAAAAAAACCACATGACAATAATCTCTCTAGCAGCCTTGAGCGAGCGCTGCCGCGGACCTGCTTGCTGACCGAGAAACAACTTCTGAGGGAGAGACCAGCTTTCTATCCTATCAGCAGCTTGGCTGGGTCATCCTGTTTAGTGATGTGTGTGTGTGTGTGTGTGTGTGTGTGTGTGTGTGTGTGTGTGTGTGTGTGTGTGTGTGTGTGTGTGTGTGTGTGTGTGTCTGTGTGTGTGTGTGTGTGTGTGTGTGTGTGTGTGTGTGTGGTCGGTCCTTGCAATCCTTGCCCTTCGCACCCCACACGACTCACTCTTTTTTATAGACTGAGGAAATATTTTATGGCGAAAATTTGACCACCCTGATCTTCGACCTTTGTTGTCTTTTAGCCGAGGAGACCATGGCTCAGATTCCTTTGTTTTACGTTCACTTATTTACATGCTGCCCCTTGCTCCCTAAATTATGACACTTTACGTCCAATTGAAATCATCCACGTATGAATATATAAATAAATAACCCATTCAGAAGATGCAGTGTAATGAAGCAAAGTGGCGAAGTGAGGGAGAAGAAATATATAAAGGTAACATTCCTTGACAATAATTATGAGTTGAAACCTTAAACTTGCCCTTCAAGGTAACTCCCACATCCTCGCACAAGGACACCCGCGCCCCTAACACTCCTCCACTAGAGACACGACGCAGGACACTGTATTAACGTTAAACCAAATTCATGTAAGTGGAGGTGGAGTGAAAAAAAATTGAGGTTGACTACCAGCTGGTTCTTGATGGCGACTACATTTTGCCGTGAGAGAGAAACAGTGAGGCAAAAATGTTAATAGCACGTCATTATTAACATTATTCAGTCTATGTAATTTCCGCGTCTTCGTCTGCTGCTCTCCATTTCCCTGGAGTTTAGAGGTGAATGTTGACCTCATGTACTACTAAGCTTTATTTCCCTCTATCATAAAGCGGATACCTTCTCCTCACATTTTAACGTGCTGAAAACTTAGTATAACATGGATAAACATTCCCTTTCGCACACACCACGGCACACGCATTAAATAATTCCATCCTCTCTCCCTTTCTTCCCTCTGTACCCCCCACGCTCTAAAGGTAAAATATACTTCATTTAGAATTGAACTTAAACTGCTCTAGTCAGAACATCCCGGAAAGGCTGTCTGAGAGACGTAGTATGTGGGAAACGCCACTTAAATGCCCACTCATCTCTAACTACATTTCCTGCCTCATGTCCCTCACAGGCGAGCGGTCATTAGTAGCTGGACTTCGGGCCAATAACGGGCGCTGGGTGGGTAATTAACGATCTGTTTGTTTCGAACTGAGATGCTTTGTACCGCCATGCCCGTGGATGTTAGCAGTGAAGGGAAAGAAGAGAAAGAAGAGAGAGAGAGAGAGAGAGAGAGAGAGAGAGAGAGAGAGAGAGAGAGGGAGAGAGAGAGAGAGAGAGAGAGAGAGAGAGAGAGAGAGAGAGAGAGAGAGAGAGAGAGAGAGAGAGAGAGAGAGAAAAGAAAAAAAAGAGAAAGAGAGAGAGAACATGAATGTGTGCGTGTGTTTGTGTTATCGTTGATGGTGGTCGCGAGATACAACAGAAAGATAGAGCGAGATAAAATAAAAAGAAAATGCAGGATACATACATTTCCACTATTCAATGTTGTATTTATCGCATTTAAAACATGAATATTCCTACGTCCGGACTTTACGATCAACACGAACCGTTTCATCCAATGAGGCGAAAAATACGCAACACCTCGCTCGAATTATCATTATGTATTCAGCAAAATTATGGCCGACAATTTATTTTATGGCTTTCCTGTTTTGATTCACCTATCGTAAGTAAAATCGTGGTCCACTGAGACAAGGAAACCGAGGCGGACGCGGAGGCCAGATGGTGGGTGTGGGAGGAGGAGGAGGAGGAGGAGGAGGAGGAGGAGGAGGAGGAGGGGGAGGAGAGGGTGATGTGAGGAGGAGGGGATGATATACAGAGGAGGCAAAGAAGCGAGGGAGAGATAGAGGAAAGTGGGGTGGCGCCTGAGAGGAGAAGGAGGAGGATGAGGATGAGAGGAGAGTTAGTAATGAGAGGATGAAAAAAGGGAGACTCAAAGAGGGAAGACGATAGAAAGGTAGGCAGGGAAGTAGAGGCGGCCTAACTCAGCACCAAGTCACGCACACCTGATAAATATACCCCTACATGAGCCCCCATACGATCTCATTACCGTAGCTCAGTCTAACCCTCATTCACCTTGGCTGTGTTTATACCCCACATTTAGGCCTCTAATAAGTAGGAATTAACCTGTTTTCTACACATTAATGACCTCCTTCCTGTAGACTGCAATGGTTGACGTACGTACATACATACATACATACATACTCACGAGACATGATTTGGCGTCGAGAGAGAGAGAGAGAGAGAGAGAGAGAGAGAGAGAGAGAGAGAGAGAGAGAGAGAGAGAGAGAGAGAGAGAGAGAGAGAGAGAGAGAGAGAGAGAGAGAGAGAGAGATTGAGAGAGAGAGAGAGAGAGAGAGAGAGAGAGAGAGAGAGAGAGAGAGAGAGAGAGAGAGAGAGAGAGAGAGAGAGAGAGAGAGAAAGGAAAAGAGAGAGAGAGAGAGAAAAAAAAAAAAGAGAAAGAGAGAAAAAAAGTTCCGTCAGATGTTTCCAGGTGTATTCAACTTCCACAAAAATAAAGATAAGGACCTTTGCGTGGTGCTTTGGGTCTGGCTAAGCACACAGCACACCCATAAACACCAAGTTCCACAACCTGCTCATGGAACGCGTTATATGTCACACTTATAATAGGTATCCGTTCCTTGTATCACCCACCTCATCGTCCAGTCCGGTACGTGCATCACATTAGGTACCAGATTCGCCCAACAGGAGAGAGGAAGGCAGGTGGAGTGAGGGAGTGGGGATTGAAAATGAGTGGGTGGTGAAGCTCTTTACATACACACGCACATACGTACACGCATGCACGCACATACACAAAAAAAGCAACTTATCATTTAATTTTGTCATAATGTTGAAAAGTGGAGAACATTCTATGACCAAAAATGGAAGTGGATTCATGCAATGTGGAGTGCTTGTGTGTATCATACTTTGTGCGATTAGATTTTAAACTGAAAATATAGCGATTTAGTATTTTTTATGAGGATGAAAGTCCGCGAAGCGATTTACTTGCATAAAAAAGTTACTTCAGATGAATTATTATTGGCCGCAGCAAATGCATCGAAACATTTGTATTTTTCTTACTTTGTAATACAGGGAAACTATTCTTAATATAATTCATGGAGTATCTTGGTTCTCTGGTCTTCTTTCAAACTCCACTTTTTATACGCTGATAAAATGTTAATCAACCCACTTAAAATCAAAATAAATAACTTGATGTAATGAGCTCAGTTCCTCTGTTACTTTACATTAAAGACACATCTTATCTAAACAACAATAATAATAATAGTAATGAAAAAACACTAAATTAGGCAGATTAATATTAATGCGTATAAATAGAAAAGTTAATATATACAATGAAAATATTATATACAATTTAAGTTAATGATGCATGTCCCTGGAAAAGATATTTACATTAGAATAAGCTTAATGATCGAGGGGGAAGTAAGCTCCTAGACATTCCGTGGTGTGGGAACTAATCTTGGCTGTGCAGTAAGAAGTTTCCCCGTACCGCCCTGAGCCAGCGGGAGGGGGAAGTGTGAGAGAGAGAGGGTGCGAGGGGTGAGTGAGCAATAGTAGGAGTCACCAAAGTTCACCTGTCTCTCTGTTAAGCATAGGGCGTGGGCGATCTCTATCCTCCGTCGTCGTGTTAGGTAATGGTTGAAGTGGAACTCCTTCTCCAGCTCCAGGGTTTGGAAACGCGTGTATGTCTGCCTCCCTCGCCGGCGGGGGCAGCCGTTTGGACCTGGAAGACAGGGACGGTATGAGTATTGAGAGCTGAAGGTAGCTGAGGGCATAGTGAGGACCCGTAATGGAGGTAGTAGTGGTGGTGTGGTAGTGGTAGTGGTGATGATGGTGGTGGTGGTGGTGTTGCTACGTCAGCCGGCGGGAGGAGGGAGTAAACGGGTTGGTGAGTGGTGATTAAGGGAAGGAACTCACCCAGCTTGTGGTCGGGAAGTGGAGGTGTTGTGAGTTACCGAGAAAGTCGTACTTATTATTATTCCTTTGATGTACTTGTGATGGTGACGACAATTGCACTTTTATGGCGTTGACCCTAAGTTAAATGCGTATTATCATTGTGTGTTGAGGGTAAGATTGTTGAATGGTGAAAGGGCTGGAGGAGCGGGAGTAGGGGCCAAGGTCAGAGTAGAGAGAGATGAAGGGGGTACTATTGCAGGACTGGAGGTTAAGGGATAAATCTATATATTTGTCTTAAATATCAACTGTGATCATAGATGAATAGATTGATCTTCATAATTCACACACAATAATGTAAATGATTTATGTTCAATGTGGAAGGCATCACTTGGTAAACACTGAATTAATAGAACTAATAACACTGATCATTTGTATATTAATAAATGAAGGATATTAGGCAAAGATGCAGCACGAAGTACGTACATTATTAACTGATGGAAGAAACAAGTAATTTAAGGATGCCAAAAAATATCCTGGCACCACAAATATACAGGTAGAGTCGACGCCATCTTAGTAAGTGTAGCAGTAAGTTATAAACACTGTGTACTAGACCAAGGTGGAGGTGTGGAGTTTGATGTTGGTGGCGGGGCGGTGTTTGAGGACTGCCATGTGGGGTGGGGGGGGGGAGGGGAGGATAATGGTGACGGCCAACCAAAATTACAGGAATTAGGGAAGGTGGAAGACCGTGGGAAGCAACATCTTGACTTAGGAGCAGGAAGGAAAAGGGACACGCTACCAGGTAATGTAGGAGGAGGAGAGAGGGTGAGTGCGTGAGTAAGTATGTAAGTGAGTGAGTGAGTGAGTGGGTGGGTGAGTTAGTGAGTGAATGGATATAAGTGGATGGATAGATGGGAAAGCAAAGTGGAGGGAGGTATGAAAAAATTAGTTACAAAATGAATATTGGTGATTTCAACCAAAAACAAAATTGGAGAGAGAAGAGACTATACCTACATAAGTTGCCTGTAAAGAAGGGTGTTGTTAGTTTCATGACCTGTATTAAAAGAATCACTAATACAACTACAGTAACCATTATTCGAGTAGACATCTATTTATTTCAGACGTAAACAGATTAAATAAGGTGATAATTTTCAAGTACAGGTTACAGAATGTGCTGATTTACCTGTGCATCAAGCGTACTCGATTGAAAGGTAGTTAATTGGTAGTCTTGAGTGAAATTCATGCACTGTTACCTAGTTGGAAAGCTATAAGTATATGAGATAAAATTTGTGCATGTATGGTATTGTATGGTAGTATGTGTTGTATGTATCTTGTTCGTGCCAATGACTGTTTGTTGTACGTACGTGATGAGCTTTTTGAGGCAACAATGCATAGAGGGAACGACTGACCTTTGGAAAAAAAATAGTGGAACAAGAAGTTCAGATTTTATATAGAGAGATACGAATAAAAAGAAACAGCATATATATAAAAGATTAACAGATGATAAATAGATAGATAGATAGATAGTTAGATAGACAAATAGACAGACAGAAAGGTAGGCAGTTAAAATGACACAAAGGCAGATAAACTAAGTGACAAGTGACTAGACAATCACACTAATTAGACTAAAAGGTTATAAATAAAAGTGTTTAGAGACAAATACAAGTCAATACAAAATCTACAAACAAAACATGGGACATATACCAACACTTTGTCAAATATCGAAACTAAATAAAGTAATAATGCTAATAATAATATGCCACATACACTGCAGGACTAAACTAGGAAATTTAAGGGTAGCAAAGGACACACACACACACACACACACACACACACACACACACACACACACACACACACACACACACACACACACACACACACATACACACACACACACACACACACACACACACACACACACACACACACACACACACACACATACACACACTAAAAGATGACATAAATTCTAATCCAACGAGCAAGACTTAGGTATCGTAAGGATGAATAAAACACAAAAGCATCATAATCATGTGCTGTAAACAAGGCTACATAAATTGATTCTAAAGCAACACTTAGTCTTAAATAGCTTGAGAAAATAAGATATATAAAGCTTCATGGAGAGAGATAGATATAGATAGATAGATAGAGAGAAAAAACTATGTAGACAGAAAGATACTGAGACGTAGACAGACTGAGAGACAGAAAGATACAGACAGAGATAGGAGAGAGAGAACGAGGAAAAGTCAGTAAAACAGGTCTTTATGTTATCCCTTATATGCTCTGGTGTTAGTGTGGAGAAGGAAAACTATCTGATTGTCAAGGCAATTTAAGTGTGACATAAAAGTTGATATCTCAAAGGTAAACTGGGTGGAAGATATAAAGAATTACAGTAAAATACACAAAGAAAAGAGAAAAATACATGGAAACTCTTTATATATATATATATATATATATATATATTGAGGAATTAACACTTGAAAATGAAGAAAAAAAAAATAACATGAAATTTAATCACAGAAACATAGAACACGTAGCAGATGTATGCAGATTACTTTTTTTTGTGTTGAATTATTGTCTCTAAAGTAATTATGAAAATATTGATATATGCAAAGGAAGATAAATGAGAGGTGGCGCAGGACGAGGAAGAATGGATGAAATGTAGAAATTAATGGAATGTGTAACGAATACTAAGGAAATTCAATAAAGTTTTAGATAGCATAGAGGAAGGAGTAGGAGGAAAAGGAGCAGGAGGTGGTGATTGTAGTGCATGATAGGTGGTTGTGGCACTGTTAACGTAATGATGATAATAATGGACTGTATTCGATGATGGTAATGAGGTGGTGGTGATGGTGGTGGTGGTGGTGGTGGTCGCGTGGTGAAAGAAGAGGAGGAGGAGGAGAATGGTGGGGTAGTGTGAGGGAAGAGGGAGAGGAAGAAAAGGGGAACGTGTGAGGCGGAAGTTAATAATTATAGTCTACATAGGGTCGATGTGTCACCTTTATCGTCTTATGACTCTTAAACATTAAACGTCTTATTTAAAAAAACTTAATGGTACAGCAGGGAGATCGACGTTCTTTTAGCATCACCGTTCTGCAAAGGATGATATTTGAGCTTCCTTACGCGTACAGTGTCTTTTATTTAACGGATGCTATATTTTGAGTAATAAGTTGTAAAAAGTCAGTTGCTATAATGTTATCGCAAATGGAAGAAATATCATACTCCTAACAAGTGAAATTAGGTGTTATGATAAAAAAAATATATATATACGTATATGCTTATTATATGTATTTACTTTTTTTCTGTAATATAATGAAGAGTATTTCCGGATGCAACAAATATAACGGCAATAACATTTTCTTGAAACAAAACGAAGGATTTACAAACTGCTGCAACATCACGCGTTCAACTTGTTTTTTTCCGCCAGGTGTCTCACGCAGGTGGTCTCTTTGTATACTTTCTGTACATTTGACAACGTTCTCTCGTAAAATATTTCATCCCGCATATAGGTCCATGTGTATTGTTTGTGGAAGGCAGCAGGTGGGAGCTCTGTCATGTCGAGCTAATAAATTGATCACTGTCATGCAACACACCGGCTCGGAAACCATTTATTTGTCTTGCTTGTACTCTTATATTTGGGTGGAAATGATTACGATGTTTAATATGTTTTTTGTAATGATTCGTATCCTCTGTTTTTGTGTATTTCTGTGAGTTTTTCAATCATAGTGGGTTGTTATTTATGTGTGTGTGTGTGTGTGTGTGTGTGTGTGTGTGTGTGTGTGTGTGTGTGTGTGTGTGTGTGTGTGTGTGTGTGTGTGTGTGTGAAAGTAACCATTAAGCTAACGAAAAAATATGCAAAAAGTGCTATCATAACCTTCGTTGTCGTTGTTGCTGTTGTTGTTTTTGTTGCAATTATTATAATTATTATCATTGTTTTTGTTAATATTTTTATTAGTATTATCAATAATATTATTATTATTATCATTATCATTATTTATGTCATCAACATTATTATTGCACACACCATTTCATCTTGCTAATTCCGGATGCTTTTAGTAAAACAAACTTTCTACATTGATATGAGTCCCGGACCTTCCACTTCCTGACAGTCATCGGTGTGGGAGGACAGAAAGTTTACATTGAGAGGGATAAGTTAAGTCTTTGCCACGCCCCCAGAACACGTGCAGCGACCTGAGCGTGCGGTGTAGACGGTGGGTGGAGGCGAGGATATGAATAAAGATGTGTGTGAGTGTGTGTGTGTGTGTGTGTGTGTGTGTGTGTGTGTGTGTGTGTGTGTGTGTGTGTGTGTGTGTGTGTTTGGTGAGAACACTATTGGGTACTACATTTATGACTATATAATCAACACTCATCACGTCAGATATGATGGTATTATCCCTTCCCTAAGCTTGTACTTTTTTTGAGGGGAGACAAACGTTAAAAAAAAAAAAATTGTTCCTACATTAACAAGAAACTGTTCAACGATTCCACTCAGCTATCAAATGCAAGTTGACATGCATTGCAATCGTGAGCTTCGTTGAAATTTCTCTACTATGCAATTGTACTGTTATGTATATTAGGCACTGCAATGGTAATTTGTGACTGGGGCGCCTCCTAACGTGAACCGGAGTAAGCTACACCAAAACGCGCTATAATGATCGGACTCTTGCCGCTGTCTGTGGTTCCTTCAAATTGTCTGTGTCAGGTGAAAGGGAAATTTTGAAATTATGCAATTGAGAAAGTCTCATATATCAATCCCGGCTGAAAGTTTACGTGAATCGGAGCTCCCTAGCAGCGTAAGAAGTGGCATTTAGGAATTTATACTTTTCTGCAATACGCTACACAGGGATGTACGTCACTACACCTCTGGGATAATGTTTCCTACAGAGGAGTTTGCTGGTGGTGGGTTAATGTCCTAGTCAGTTCTCTCTTCCTCTTGACATGTAAACTATGTCTACACCACAGGGGAATCGCTTGTATATGTTGATGTCTAGTTAAGTTTTGTCCACTATGCAGCTTTTGATGTTAATCATAATCAACTCATAAGAATCGCTAAGAATACTGAATAGCTAATACATCAGTTGTAGACCTATCAAAGAAGAAAACGAGTCATGTATCACCATCCGCCTCCAGATAGGGACACGATAGACAGTCTGGTCACGAGTAGGTGAAGCAAGGGTTACCAACTGCTATATTTATTGATTCATGTAATTCATTTTAAACAAATATATCAGCAAATACAGGAAGGATATTTTTAATTTGTGTATTTGTTACCTTTTTGATAGCATAAGGGACGACAATATCCCTCT
>JAXIVD010000237.1:0-7500 GCA_036785275.1 Cancer borealis | reverse complement strand
AGGATGAGGAAGAGAGAGAGAGAGAGAGAGAGAGAGAGAGAGAGAGAGAGAGAGAGAGAGAGAGAGAGAGAGAGAGAGAGAGAGAGAGAGAGAGAGAGAGAGAGAGAGAGAGAGAGAGAGAGTGTGTGTGTGTGTGTGTGTGTGTGTGTGTGTGTGTGTGTGTGTGTGTACAGTATAAGTACTTATGGACATTAACACATATATCAATATAAAAAACATCAAATCGAAATTTCCTTTCACTTATGGGTCATCCTAAGAGCAAGTTTGTGTCTGGTGATACTAACAGACGCAGGTGGCAGCCGACGCCAGAGTCAGCCGAAAGAAAACGGACAGATTGTTCGATAAGCTTACAGTGTGGGCGTAAGGTAACTACTAGATTGATTTCAATCAGAAAATATTTAGGCTTTATATAAATTCATGTGAGATAGAAAACCACAATGGTAATGATCGAGAAACTACTCACTTCCTTGCCATTTTGGGTAATCGTCGTCGTCTTCGTGGTTGGTGGGTTGTTCCGAATCTTCCGACGCTGGCTTCTGCTTGAGTTGCTCTGCCTTGGCTAATCGCACTAACCAACTGCTTATATTGTGTATCTGATCCATACTTCAGCGAATAGAAAAACTGTTTCTGCACGCACTGATAGTTTTTCGCAGGTAGAAATCGAAGGTGTATCCTTAATACTCTCAGCGACCAGCCGAAGGTGAGGCAGATTTTAGTTGGAGCGGCGTGTCTGTGGTTGGCAACATTGTTTGTTCACTGGTGAGACACACGTTGTATTCGCCTCGCTGTTATATGCAACCCCTCGCAAAGTCCCGCTGCTTGAGGTTCTCCTGATGGAGGACAGCACTCTAGAACGAGCAGTCTATGTGACACTGCACGAGCTTGGATCACCCCAGCTTCAACACTGAAACCAGTCCTGGATTCCCCCATCTCTCTCCCCTGACACAAGCTCGAATTCGATCGCAAAAAATGCCCTCGCCATTGCCGCTAGGTACTGAGTACGACCCACCCCCCGGCTTCCACCCCCCCGGCTCCCCCCAGCCAGCCACACGCTACTTCATCACGCCGCACCTGCTCTCAGCTCTCCCACGGCTCATAATTATTCCTTACGCCAAACTATGATAAATATTTTTTTTCTGAGGTAATCTTGGTGGAAAGAATAGGGCGTGTCATGTGATCCCCGCTCGTCAATATATTTATTTTGTGTATCGGCCACCCGGTTATTGCTATTCTTATACCTGCGCTGCCGTCTCTATTACCCCCGTAGACGGCGTGCTTGGCTGCCCCTGGGTGGTGGTGGGCCTCGTTGTGATGCCAGACACTCCCTCATTGCCAGTCGGGCGGCGTCTGCTACCCCAGCTCATGCTAGTTATTTGTAACACATTACCATCTCCATGAAGTCTCGGCTTTTTCTGATCCTTCCGGCGACGAGGATAATCTGGTCTGACCTTTCCATAGGGAGTTTGTTAGTCGTTGAAGTCTCTCGTCCCGTCTTGGCTGGTCCGGGTGATTATTAAGGTCCAGGCTGGCGATGCTGCCGTCACTACGTCACTCGAATAAATTTTCCTCCTCCCTCTTTTACTAGCTCTTAGAACCCTCGTCTCTGTGTCCGCCTTGCTGTGAGGTGAATATCCTCCTTCGTCTCACCGCTCTTAGCTTCTTGTGGATTATGCATCTTTTATAGTGACGTTATGATTTATTAGCCCATTGTTGTCTTTTGAATGCTTTCTCATACATTCGTGACATGGATTGTAGCTTTAACATATATTGTTAATTATCTTGGCTATGATTAAGGGTTTTATTCTTCTTCTTACCCATTGTCTCTGTGATGCTCTTATAACTTTCATGTGAGTCTCCCCTTGAGATAACGTGTATTTCTTTTCTTTATTTCAGGTACTGTATCCCATCCTGGTTGTTTGGTTGAGGGGAATCACACTTGGTTGTCCATAAAGATCTTCAGGGTCTTTGCGGTGCAACACTTAGACGTCACGGAAAGGTAAATAATAACTTTTCTGTCACTATCACATCACTGGCATCACACACTCTTCACTACCTTGCTTCAACTTGCTGACTAAGAGCCTTCATTATACTACACAAAGCTGCTTTATGTTGCAAAATTGTATCGCATTAATGAGCGTAGTATTATACACGTACCTCTGCTGAAACCTCGTGTTCCGGAAACGGGTCTGCCATTATACTCTGCAGGAAGTCTATAAAACCCCAAATGCACTTTCATTTTCATTCATGCAAGAGATAAGCTCCGGGATCGAATACGTCATTGTGTTCTCCTTGATGTGTCTTCTTTAACAATCGTGCGAGTGTCCTTGTCAGTCCCTGGAGCCAGTGTTGAGGTGCACTGCAGTATAACTTGTCTTTACGATCCTTGCTGTGGATGTTCATAATATTCCCCACGAGGTTAAGGAAGTAGAGGCAGCGTTTGTATGTTTGTTTGTATGTGTGAGTGCATCCCTGTGATGTTTTATTGTCAGTATTTCAATCTATGTATTTTAATTATATACCGTATGTAAGCATATATGAATGGTAATTTGTATGCATCTGCGTTGCTCCGTTTCTATTAATGATAATGTATACGTATGTGAACAGACTGAATCATGAGCAAACAGTTTCATTTATATGTGTGGCGGCGGATCATTCGAAAGCACAAAGGCCTTGGGGGGAGTGATGCTTGTCATACAAATTTTCAAACTTCGCGCCTCGTAATGGGTGGTTCCTTGTCAGTCAAGGGTGGCGGCGGTGGTGGTGGTGGTGGTGGTGGTGGTCAGTCTTCACAGGGTGTTCAACATCGATTAGGTGACAGGTGCCTGGCTACCACCTTTTATGAGAGACGCACGTGGTCCGTTTTATGACTTCGCTCTCCTATGTAATTCATGAGTTGTACCTCCACTTCCATGTGACTCGCAGCCCCGCCTCACCGCTTGTCTCACTCGGATCCCAAAGACTTGTTAAGAGCAAAGTAATATAAAACATCCATTCATTAATCCTGCCACAGATGTTTGATATTAATGAACTCCTTTGATTGGGTTAATAAGGCTTCCATTCCTGTCTTGATAGGGAGGATCACTCGGTGTTTGACAGATAATGCGCCGGAATATCGCACCTTAATGCATGTATAATTTAATCATAAGTTCTGCGACAAGAGGCGGTGGCTCAGTTACCAATTAACTCTAAAAATAAAGTACGACAGTTAATATATTGTAAGTTATGTCAGGATGAAAAAATTTAGTTGTATATTTATGTTCTAAGAATACAATACTTTTAATTATGAATGATTTGAGTTATTGTATTGGTGATTGTAGACCATCTCACCATGCAAGAGTTTTTCGACCTCGTGTGGAGCAGGTTTTTCTTGCTATAAATGTGTCTCATGATTCACCGTCACAGTGACTGATTCCGTTGCTACATCTGCTGCAGGCAGGAAAAGCCATCAGGACACACGCAATATACGAGTTGTGTAAATGAGTCGTAAAGCTGGATTTTCCTGCGTCATCAAATCGAACGCTATTATATCGACAAGACACCCTTGAAAGTTGAATAATTAAGATAGGGAAAGAGTTATTAGTTTGCGTTTTTATGAGACAGCATCTTGATTTATGAGGTGATTGTTGCCTGACGTACGTAGTAGTGTGTTGCGAAAACGTGCTTGTGTGGGAGTCGTCGCAAAGATACGTATGCATGTATGTATCATGCTTACCTTATACACTAAATATCAACATCATACATACCACATAGGAAAGAACACACACACACACACACACACACACACACACACACACACACACACACACACACACACACACACACACACACACACACAAACATACACACGTACACATAAACACACAAGCAAACAAACAAACAAACAAACAAACAAACATTCATATATTACATAAGGTATAAATAACATTAAAAATTCGAAGAAGATTACTCAGGCAGACAGAATAGCTATAACACACACCATCAAGACGTGCTGAACCAGGCAAGCATAAGTAGCACAAG
The DNA here is from genome assembly GCA_036785275.1 of Cancer borealis. Lineage (NCBI taxonomy): Eukaryota > Metazoa > Arthropoda > Malacostraca > Decapoda > Cancridae > Cancer > Cancer borealis. The sequence continues at coordinate 3,483 of JAXIVD010000237.1, read as the reverse complement.
CGAACACTGAGTCTAGCTGGGTACAGAGAGAGAGAGAGAGAGAGAGAGAGAGAGAGAGAGAGAGAGAGAGAGAGAGAGAGAGAGAGAGAGAGAGAGAGAGAGAGAGAGAGAGAGAGAGAGAGAGAGAAAGGGTGTTTACATAGATACAATTATATATATATATATATATATATATATATATATATATATATATATATATATATATATATATATATATCGCACACGAAGAGGCAAATTAAAAACATGCACAAAGAGAATAGGTTTAAGAATATGTCGTTTAGAAAATGGATTTATATATCAATGCCAACGAGAGAGAGAGAGAGAGAGAGAGAGAGAGAGAGAGAGAGAGAGAGAGAGAGAGAGAGAGAGAGAGAGAGAAGAGAGAAGAGAGAAGAGAGAAAGAGAGGGAGAGGCATTTCTAAATCAAGACAATAGGCTGCGAACTAATCCATTTAGAGTGGTATCGAGTCGTCCTTTGGGTCCCTTGAACAGCGCTTCAACTGTTAGTGTAACGACGCCGCGACGCGAGAAATAGAGACAAGGGTTCCCGAGGCCTCCTGCTCACCTCCTCCCGAAGGCACCGAAGGAGGATGACGCGAATTGATACTGTCGAGACGGATGCCCTCTAAGGACATCTTGATTTTGCTGCTTTGTAGAGTGAGGATGGAGTGAGCGAGCGAGCAAGGGGGCGCAGGGAAGAGGGAGCCAGATCATATATTAAATGGAGCCTTGGTATGTGGAGGTGGGGGAGGATCGGTTGGAATGGTGGTGTGAAGGGGTAAGGGGAAGGGAGTGCCACGTGTGATAGGGAGGAGTATAAGACGGCATTATCCTATGGTAAGGCACGTAGTGAAAGTAAGAATGTAACTATAGGAGTCAAAGCAATAAATGGACTTTAGATATACTTAATTCACGTAAAGATAAATTACGTTATACATTACATTTTTGTGAAATATATATCAATATATATAAAAACACCTTTCTGGGGAGTGAAAACATTTTATAGAAACACTGCGGAGTTTACATAGGCTTGAAGGCACGTGGTGAAAACATTGAAGGCCAGGCATCCGAGACACAGCGTACGAGTATTCCACTTGTGTGCCGCCACCCACAATGCAAACTAGCGACTGTTGTAGCTGCAAACGGAGCGTGAGGGTGTGTAGTGGCCAGTGTGGTGCTTTGCCTGTGAGGTTTGAGTTATTAAATATTGTTCTGACTGTTTTATCTCTTAACTGTTTCCTCCCCTCTACACCGGGATTGGAAAACGTATACACACTAAGATTTATGCGACAGTTTCTATTTTTTGTGTGCGCGATATCTTCTCTCGGTTATAGTGTACTGAATGATTTTTGTGCTAAATGGCTGGTGTGTGTGTGTGTGTGTGTGTGTGTGTGTGTGTGTGTGTGTGTGTGTGTGTGTGTGTGTGTGTGTGTGTGTGTGTGTGTGTGTGTGTGTGTGTGTGTGAGTATGTGTGTTTCAAGTCACGTTATGTGATTTGTTGGTTTGATGATGTATTTTAATGATGCAGCATATTAGGATGATTTAGTGACCCTTGCCACGCGGTTACACAAGGAAAGTTTTCCATTGATTTCGACTTATAAACCCTTATCGTGCAGTATTTCATTTTCATTATTGTTAATTGAATTACAGAACGTTCATTCGGTCGAGTTTGGTGTGTGAAAGAGAGAGAGAGAGAGAGAGAGAGAGAGAGAGAGAGAGAGAGAGAGAGAGAGAGAGAGAGAGAGAGAGAGAGAGAGAGAGAGAGAGATCATCAATGTATTGGGAACTATAAAGCAGACTGCCAAAAGTCAGTCACGCAAACAGGCACTTAACGCCCGCAAACGCATGCACACAAGAGCAGGTGCACAGACATGTGTACACAGCCGTACATACACGTGCATACTCCATACACATATATGCACCATATACAGTTGTGAACTATTGATATAGATATACATTGTTAATATTCTAAAATGACCTGAACGCTTCATATACATATATATATATATATATATATATATATATATATATATATATATATATATATATATATATATATATATATATATATATATATATATATATATATATATATATATATATATATATATATAAGTATTTAGGTTTGTTATATAGCCCTTAACCCACACCCACACTCATACTCACAGACGTGCGCGCACGCGCGCACAACATCGCGTGTGGCTGTCATGTGTTTCGAAAAAAACGCAATATGGACGTGCGATATTTTCAGGTGATATAAGGTAATGATACCAATTACGGGATAATTATTAATAATTAAGCTTGACAGTCTCGTAATTGTACCTTAAAATCAAAGACGAGCAGAAGTGATTACACCTCACATTACATAAGAAAACCAAGCCCCATTATGTTATTTACCGGAGCTCTCCTTCACAACGTGCGGGCTATTTTCTCTAAAAAATTTAAGATTAGTCTGTGTGTAATTTAATTTTCAGAATTTTCTACGAAGGTGTTAAAAACAGGAACCTTCAGCTCACAGTTCACTGCAACACGTATGAGTCATCTGACACATTGTTCATTACCACGTTCTTTCTCCTTTCTACTGTCATGAACCCCCCAAAAAATCTCGTTTCCATGAAGTATGCCTCGAACACCTTTCTTACTCACATTGGTGAATCGAGCGTTGAAAAATGCATTGAAACAGGAAACAATGAATTATGTAATAATGAAACGCTAGCAGAGACAGCCCCATGTACTATAGAGTCTTGCTTCCAGAGTCACACAGTAAAGCTTCCAAAAGCAATATAACGGTAAAGCTTTTAGGGAGACGACAGTTTAAAGAAGACAATATGGTTCTCGGCTCGTTAAATTAAAGACTCTCTACTTTTAATCACAATGAAAGCTTCAGAGCCTTAAAGAAACAGCGCCCGATAAGAAGACTCGTTTTGTTGAGTCTTTAGAACGCATAAATTTCCCCGAGGATTCTTTTTATATGTTGGTTTCTCTCTATCTTCTGTTTTGTTTTCCTCCTCTTCTATTTTGCCATCTGGCTTGGCTAACTCTTTCCTTAAGCCGATAAGAAAACGCGATAGAAAAATACGTGTACGATTTTTTTCCCCATACCATTCCTGCTCTCTCTCTCTCTCTCTCTCTCTCTCTCTCTCTCTCTCTCTCTCTCTCTCTCTCTCTCTCTCTCTCTCTCTCTCTCTCTCTCTCTCTCTCTCTCTCTCTCTCTCTCTCTCTCTCTCTCTCTCTCTCTCTCTCTCTTTTTCTTTCTCTTTTGTCGGCTGGTCTGTCTGCCCGAGACTGGATGTTTGGTCAATGCAGCGTGACGAATTTGCACCCATAAAACAGGTCTCCCAGTGTCTTGGGTGCTAGAAGGGTTGGAGGCTTGAGTGATCACCTGGGCCTCGTTCCGCTCACCTCCTGCCTTGCCTCGCAAAGCATCGTCTCTATCAACACCCTAATAGAAGGCAGATTTTTTTGCTTCCCATGTAAATACAC
>JAXIVD010000236.1:187500-206076 GCA_036785275.1 Cancer borealis | reverse complement strand
CTGTATAAGGAGGAATATTTTGAGAAGGTTTGGTTATCTGGAGAGGATGGATGATAACAGATTGACAGTGGGAGTGTATGAAGGTGAAGCTGAGAGTGCAGGGGTTTGAGATAGCCCGAGATGAGGTGAATGACGGAATGAAAAGTATGGGAATGAAAATGGTAAGAGACGGGTAGATGTCCAACCAATGATAGGGAATAGGATGGAATGGAGGAATTTTGTTTGTGGCTACTCTATGAGAGAATAAGGACTGCAAGAATACTGCCACTGTGTTCCCTGCGGCTTGTAAAAACTGACCAAAAGGGATGGAGTGAGGGGTTTGGGAAGTCCCTCCTCTGTATTCTCTCCTACAAAAAGACAGGACACAGAGGGGGAAGAGAGAGTAAAGCCTCCATGAGCCCTAAACGCCTTGTCATGGTTACAAGCCAGGTATACTGATTGACTGATTGACAAAAGAAAGAACATATCGCTATGATATTACTATAAAACATTGTGTGAGATAAAGGGAAGATGAGTAAATGGAAGAAAACTAATTGATTGTGTAATGCTATTGAAAGTAAGGTTGATTACATTTATCGAAAATAGTTTACAGTAGGGTTGAGATGAGAAATACAATTAATGCAGAAGAAAAAGATTGTGTATTATTATGGCTGAAGATTTTTGTTACAGCCATTACCTCTGAAGAAAATTCCCATCCTAAAGAAAAACAAGAGACATCAATGATAAAATAGAAAGATAAACGAATCTACTGAAACACACAAATTTCATTTTCCTGGGGTAAGGTTTATTGTCCGATTAACAACTTCTCTGTAAGGCAGTGCACAATATACACAACATAATTCTCCCAAAATTATAATTTATGAAATTTTAAGTCTGTTATACACGGACACAAGCAGCAATTCAGCAGTCATAAGTGATGGGGGTTAAAGTCTATTACTATCCCATTACTTGGGAGATTGTTAGATTCTGAGTTATACGCCCCAACAGAACTCAATAAGGAAAATTTTTACATAAAAAAAAGTATTCTTCAACATATCAACCACACAATGACCTTATGATACAAAATCAATATATTACTTTTTTACCACAGCTATATATATATATATATATATATATATATATATATATATATATATATATATATATATATATATATATATATATATATATATATATAAGTACTCTGCATCATACACAATACAAAACTCACAGTAAGCAATCTCTATAAGGTTACATAAACACTTGAACATTTAATTGTGAACGAACCAAATGAGCTAAATGCGGCAAGTTGAACAAAACAAACAGAGTGAACACATGCTGACTGTGTTAGGAATGTTCTTCATATTTGCCAATGCTCATCTTGTTCCCGCTGCTACAACAGTGCAAATACCAGTCCTGCCTGTGCAACCTTGAGCAAGGAAGTTTGGTCTGTTTGTGCTGTATCCCGCGAGCCTCAGAAAATGTTTGGCACGTTCAGCTCAGCTCGGAGACAAGTTCCCACTAGAATAATTAATTTTGCTCACTGTGTTTTGCTCGTTAAGTTTGTTCACAGTAAAATGCTCATGTATAAATTCACCCTAAAACACATGAAGCAAAATTGTTTTCAAGCATAATGAGGCTTCACTCTTCAAGGCCTGTACTGAAAAGACCTTAAGTAAAGGAGGTAAAAATACTATGCAAAATCATGTGAAGATAAAATATGAGTAATATGCAAAACTGTGTGAAGACAAAACTCTGAAAATCTGAAGTCTTTGTATTATATATAGATCTCAAATGGGGGAATGTTGAATGCCATAATACATACTGATTATAAATTATCTGTATGGAAAAAATATAATGTCATGGTGGCTAAATCAACTTTCATGTGTGTAAATATATATATATATATATATATATATATATATATATATATATATATATATATATATATATATATATATATATATATATATATATATATATATATATATATATATATATATATATATATATATATATATATATATATATTATATATACATATATATACTGTATATACCGGACTATAAGACAAGGTTTTTTGCCAAGTTTAAGGCTTCTAAATCTAAGGGTCGTCTTATACACCGAGAATAAAACACAAACCTATAACTCCGTGATGAATATTCAGCGCCACTGTACCTTGGAATTCATTCCGCATGCACACACGTGTATGCATAATATTATTATATATATATATATATATATATATATATATATATATATATATATATATATATATATATATATATATATATATATATATATATGCACCTACACACACATACACAGGCGTGCGGGCCCACCCTAACTCTATGGGTGTTGAATGTTTACTGATAACGTCACGTGCGGGCCACAACACCGGGGTGGCGGGCAACACTGGTGATGAAGCTGCAGATGACAACCCAGATGATGCAGAATTTGACCCATATGATGATGCCCTTGAACATGTATCTCAAGATATATTTGACATGCTTACTGTATCAGATGAAGATGATTTTGAAGGTTTTTAATTAAATATCGATGTTTCGAATGTTTGAGGCAATTGTTGAAACAAGGTATTAGAGCATGGCGGTGCTAATGTTTATGATAATGTTTATTTACGTTTTGAAAAATTCAGACTATTGTTTAGTAAAAGTAATATACGTACAGTATGTAGTTTTTTTATTCCTTTAACTACTTACATCTTGAGTAACTAGTGTTGGAAGTAATTGTTGGAGTAATTAATTAAGGCCGGGTGAACAGTGAACCTTACCATGAGAAAGGGGATCGTCTAATATAGCGATAATAGCTCAAAACCAAATTTTTTTCCTCGGAAATTGGGGGTCGTCTTATATAACCAGTCGCTTTATAGTCTGGTATATACGGTATATATATATATATATATATATATATATATATATATATATATATATATATATATATATATATATATATATATACATAACACACAAGGTCTGGAATTTTAGAATTCCTGTGAAGGCAATTCATGCAATTGCAAATCAATGTCATATTGGACAATTTATGAGATATCTAACCCATTCGTGCAATTGCAGATTTAATGCTCAAATATGTCGTGTTTGGTGAAATTTGACAGTATACATAGTCACAATACTATCTGGAACTATTATAAAATATTCAAATTTATATAATAATACATACATAAAAAACAACAAATAAATACAAAATAAATTAAATAAATACATAAATAAGAAAGCAAAACAAAAGATTAATAAACAAATAAATATGTAAATAAAAAAATAAAAAAATTTACATCTATTATACACACCATGGGCATTACCTAACAAAGATAAGTACTATCAACAGTGGTTAGAGGTACTGAGCTACCTATCACCATCACATAACACTGGGAGGAACTGTAGCTGCTATGGTTATCAGGTTAACACTGTGTCACGCATCATGGACACAGCAACAAACATTTTACAAGACAGTTATATTAGTAATCTTCTTGTATATTTACAATTACAATAAATAAAGTTACTCAGGTATGAACATCTTAAGGAAGCAATTTTAAAATTACACTAGATAAAATTTCTCATTCTGCTTAAATACGGTAAATATATGACATAAATATAGCTTAGTTAGTATACTCTTTTCAGTTATATTTCATAAGGACTGGTATGTGATGTGATGTGCTGTGTGTGTGTGTGTGTGTGTGTGTGTGTGTGTGTGTGTGTGTGTGTGTGTGTGTGTGTGTGTGTGTGTGTGTGTGTGTGTGTGTTATCTAGTTGAAGAATACAAGGGCTGAGCTACACTCCTGTGGTCCTATCTCCATATCTATATTTGTCAAATTTATTCTTCCGTTGTTGTACATTCTTTGCCATTAATAATTCTTCTTTCAATCCATTTCAAGTATGTATACATCTCTGGAGAAAGCTGTACTTTTTTGTGTCATTTAAGCAAATTCCTTTTTGCAATCTTTTCTTGTGTCCCCATAAATATCTAGCCTCTCCTTTTCTTTTCATTATTAGATCTTTTCTATGTTTCCTCCAGGTATTTCATCAATTTATATATTGTGATTAAGTAAGTGTGTGTGTTATTCACCATGGTCTGGAGGATTATGTGCTGGACTCGTGATCCTCAACCAATACCTTCCCCAAAAGAGCTAAGCTCATAAAGACGGATCTACGGATAAGTTTGAGATCTCTCATAAATCACACACCCCCATCCTCTTGCTAAAGGGGGACACTGAAAAATCCTTAGTGACCTGAGCAGGGTTCGAATAAACGTCTTGGGTGACAGACAGAGCCGTTAACCACTGAAACATAGGGGCGGTGTGTGTGCCTGTGTGCACACATGGCTGTACAAGACACTCACAACAATATTGCGATTACCAATCTGTGCAAAGCATTGAAATCTAAAGTTTTGATTAATGAGATACCATATTTCTAATTCAAAGTATTTTGAATCAAAGATTCATGAGTAGAAATTGTTATTCCAATCATACAATACGGTCTACATGCACAAGTAAGTTACCCAGCCAGCAATTGATTTCTTTTGGCTCAAATAAAATCACATGAGTCCTTAACATGGGATTATTTTACTAATACAAGAGTAATATAGAGCACCCATGTAAAGTGTGAACAAAATTGATGGCTTAGCACACATGTGTACATACATCTTTGAAGTTCAGAGGTCATAAATTTGGCTCAAAAAATTCTATAGAAGGGTTTGTCTCTTTAAACATCTGCATAATCAACAATCAAATATATCAGCCTGAGCTTTTTTTTTCCACTATTGTAGATGGTTATGCAAAATATTGGTTTTAGTTACTGATGTGATGGAACAAATAAATTTTATGCAATACCACTAGGAACTTAGCTTATAATACATTTAACAAAAAATCAGCATATGGAATGCTTGAAATTGTGTTGTGTGTATGAATGTGTATTCATCTAGTTGTATTTTACCTAGTTGTATATACAGAGCCTGAGCTACATTCGTGTGGTCCTGTCTTCGTATCTGTGTGTGTGTGTGTGTGTGTGTGTGTGTGTGTGTGTGTGTGTGTGTGTGTGTGTGTGTGTGAGTGTGAGTGTGAGTGTGTGTGTGTGTGTGTGTGTGTGTGTGTGTGTGTGTGTGTGTATGCATCTACCTATCTATCTCACATATCATATTCATTTACACACACACACACACACACACACACACACACACACACACACACACACACACACACCATCACATTCTTTTCTTTATCTTGACTATCACCCTGCATGCACAGAAAGACCAAATTGAAGAAATTAAATTTTGATGCATTATGCTATAAGACACACAGGATACCCATGTACGTACTACCTAATCTAGAGTACATACTATGTAATATTTATACAATAAATAATGTATAGCTACACTATTTCTGATCCATTTATGGAATGTGCAATGGAATGTGCAATGAATATCATTTATCGCTTATTTCATCTCCCCCCTCAAAAGAAATTTGATTATTATATACAATGTTTACATTTGATTGTGACACGTTTACAAACCTTTAATTTTGGTAGTATATCAAATGCCATATATTTCTTGACCTTGAAAAAAATTCTGATTGTTAAGATGAAGCAAATATATATGAGAAAAAAATCCCTATGTACAATTTTTAATATAATGCTGATGAAATGACCAACCACTGTCCCTCAAGCTTTTGCCATCCAAGACACAGATATTTGAAGGGAAACTACTGTTACAAGATATTTGCATGAAACAGCTGCCTTGACAACCTACTGCAGTCAATAATGTTTTCCATTTACACTGACTGCACATAAACATTAAGGACACGCATACACATATCAAGAATGTCTTTTTTCTCCATGAATGTATATATATATATATATATATATATATATATATATATATATATATATATATATATATATATATATATATATATATATATATATATATATACACCAAGATAATCAATTATCATCTTGACTGTGATGGACTGGAATGTATCATCTAACTTGAGTGGAATGTGACAGAAATCACAAACAAATAAAATTCTTTTACCATGATAAAGAAGCGAGTATATGTGATGTGGCGGTATATTAATTTATAATTGTGGAGAAAATAATTCCTTATTCATAACAGGTTTAAGTAATTCTTTGCGACACAAAGTTGATGTCTACCATACTCACTCACTCATTACACTTTCTTTAACATATTCAAAGGTAAAGCATCTGGCAGCTCAATGTCCTCTAAGTGAATGCTGGAAGGGTTGAAGGGGAACCTCACTGGGAAAGCAAACTTGGTGTTCATCAAAAGTGTGGCCTGCAATTACAAGTAAAAATGCATCAATATAAATAAATATATACATAAATATACTAATACATAGTTATAACAAACATGAAAAGAGCTAAGTTCGTACTGTCACTTCTCTACATCTAATGTTATCCAGCCTGGCTTCAAATTAATTAATATTCCTAGCATGGACCACTTCTGTATCTATATTATTCCAAATATCTATACTTCTGTATGCGAAGTTATGTTTTTTGATATACTTTTTACATGTATTAAAAAAACCATATATTCATTAAGCTTGTTAAACTCATGTATTACCCCATTTATAAACCAGTTTCTGCCTCTTCCCCAAATTTGTATTTTTCTAACATAAACACATAATGAGTTAGAAGCCTAGCATCATCCAGTCAGATCAGGTCAGGCTTGGGTTGACTGCTGGCATGTAAAACCAATAGGCTGATCACCATAACAGTGAAATAATCATCAGATAACAATTTTCAATATTTGATTTTATCACCTTGTGATATTTTACTATATCAAGATTATTTTAGGTGCCTCACATATTTCATAGCTTTGATCTAAAATTTGACAAAAAAGATGAAATATGAAAGCCTTACCTGAGCCTGTTCGCCTTCAGCACGCTCCTGTAACTTGGCCTGAATCTTGTGGATGAAAGTGATGGGAACTCTCTCTTCAAATTCATCTGCTGGTGTGTATAAATTGAGGATCTTGATGATCTGGAAAAAAATCAAGAAATTAGTAGTGTGGGATTTTTCACACCAGGATCTCAACAAAAGCAGGAATTTGGCTGTGCTACGCATGTATTACATTTCCTTCTCTTGCTTTCTGTTTACGGGTGAAGTGCTGAATGTTACACATGGTAAGTGTCATCCCAAAAAATTAGGTTTCACCTTTGTCATAATTTGCAACCATTGCTTTGCCAACAGCAAAAATCTGGTCCCTCTATCTCAGTGTATATAAAGTCCAATATCGTATCAGAAGCAGAATACAGACAAGAGATATATGGACTGTGTATAATAATGAACAGAAAGAATAATTGGAATATGAAGCAAATTATATTGGTAAATCAGTTCAAACTACTGGGTGAATTCAGTATTTCAGTTCGTGGGGGAGACCCCACAAATGTGTTAGTGCTGAGCCTATTAGGGTAAAAGTTTACAATTATATTGATAGACATACATTGATAGATAAATGGATTGAGATAAGTACATAAAAACACTATGTTAATCCATTTCAATAAATTACGGCCATATGTTCTTTTGAAAATTACAGACCAACATTTTTTTAGCTAATAATAAATAAAATATACTACTAACATACCTGAGATACAGACAGTTTGTCACACATGTCACATATTGAGTTTACATCATCATCAGTCTTGCGGGCCTGGAGCAGTTGGGCGGCCTGAATGATAGGAGCCAGTGTGTCTGTCACCCCTGATTCATGCAACCGCATGTCTCGTGTCCACTGCTCCAGATGACTCAAATTGTAGCGAATTTGCATACCCTTGGACCAGTGACACATGTCTTTTCTTAGCAGCAGGTTATTAAGTGAGCCAGCACAGATGAAGTAAAATATCTGAAAGGAAGAATATTTCACTGCTGTGATAAGAAGAACAAAATTATATACGTATCTATAATAAGCATTATATGAACCTAATAACTATAAATTTATGCAGACTAAAATTTGAAGAAAAAACCCCCACAAAGTAACTGGGAAATCAGAAACATGTTAGAATAATAATAAATAAAGACAAATTTGTTTGGATGGAGGTCAATTTATACAATGGTATAAATCATGTTTTGAAAAGTTCATTCAAGACAAATAAAAATTAATTAAAAAAATTAAATAATACGGTTAACGAGAAAGTGGTACCCCTTTCACCAAGAAAATAAATAAAAGAAAATATGCATTGGATTACTTACCACTCAATATTCAACAGTAAAGTGCATCTTACGGGAAAACCACTAAGCCAAGTGGGTACCAGTGGCATAGTTTTTGGCACTATTGCTCTGACAATCATACAACACTTATCTCATTCCTATGATATACAATCTAGAACATGAAAACTCTGAACACCTCGCCTTTCAAGTTAATCTATAATGGTTTGTCAAGTAGTGACACTAACAATGGCTGGCAGCAGTGCGATTGGTTGGAAAAACAGGCAAAAATTTGATGTAGTATCACCTGGTTGTCCAATGTCCTCTCCATAAGAATGGTCTAGGACCTCAAGTTATATTGAATAAAAAGTCCAACAAGTTTTATATACAATCTTATAATTTTAAGAACCAACACAGCTATACAGAGACCTCTTTATAGTAAGTAAATTAGCTGCTGATGTCATTTTTAAGTGATTGGTTATTGTGGCAGCTGTGTTGTCTCGAGCTTGAATCCTAAAATGCATAACTGAACCGAAGTTCTCTTTGTCTTTTCTTTCAGATGAATGTGTCATGGTTTCTTAAATACAGCTGCTATACCCTTTTAGTCACTGTTTACAAAATTCAAGCAATACAGAGATGGGTATTTTAAATGTAATGGTATACTGCATAAATTATATACAAAAACTCTTACTGGTACAAAAAATTCTTACCTGTCTGAAAACTTGAGTGATTAGTTCAGGATCAGTTCCAAACATGGCCAGTGTGCGATAAAACTGAGTCATTTCCTTCAGCAGGAGATCAAGTGCTTTTTGGGGCTCCACTGGTGATTCTAATTCACGAGCAACACTACCAGTTCGACCTGTAGAAACAAACAGTCTAAATATCATATTGACATAAAATTATAAAGGAATATCAATAGATGCAATTTGTCAAGCAAAATCAGTCACCTAATGGAAAAAATTTAATTTGCATCTATTGAACCACCAAATTAATCAATCAATCTAATCATGAGATTAACCTAGCGCTACTAATGGGCAGAGGCCAACCATCTAAGGCCTCCACGAAGCCTACTGGTGCCATGGGTAAGATATATATATATATATATATATATATATATATATATATATATATATATATATATATATATATATATATATATGTATATGTATATATATATATATATATATATATATATATATATATATATATATATATATATATATATATATATACATATATATATATATATATATATATATATATATATATATATATATATATATATATATATATGTGTATATGTATATATATATATATATATATAATATATATATATATATATATATATATATATATATATATATATATATATATATATATATATATGTATATATATATATATATATATATATATATATATATATATATATATATATGTATATATATATATATATATATATATATATATATATATATATATATATATATATATATATATATATATATATATATATATAAACTATAAAGTGTATTAAAATCCAGCACCTCTGCTTCCCTTCTTTCAAAACCATCACAATACTTTTTCCAGCATTCACTTTTAGCTTGCATCTCGTACATATTCAATAAAATTCATCCACCACTCTCTGAAAATCTTTTTAACTTTCTGCAAACAACACATTGTTATCTGCAAACAGGCATGCCACCATCGCCTATTCCATTCCATTCATTTTCAGTCTTGTATATAAATTCCCACTGTCTTTCATTTCTTCTCATACACTCATCCATAAAAATATCTAACAGCCATGGCGTCATCATATATCCTTGTCTCATTCCCACTACTACAGGAAAACTCTTACTTAGTTCTCTATCCCCCTTCTTGCCTTCCTATAAAATGCCTGGATTCCTCTTAGTAACTGTCCTCTACCACAATAAATTTTCAGAATGTTAGAGACCGCTTCCATATCAATTCTATCATATGCTTTTTCTAGGTATATGAAGATTGCATACAGTTTTTCAGTCTTCCCTAAGTACTACTCTACTATAATTTTAATTGCAAATATCTGGTCCACACAGCCTTTTTCTTTCTGAATCAGTCTCACCATCAAGACTCCCAGAAATGACTGTTCTTAGCAAGTATTGTGTATATGGAAAGACAAAGATGGATACCTTCTATCATAGCTACTCTCTTGGGGATAGGTTTTTATATGAATAAAATTTCGGTGATACAGTTATATGAAATTCATGAAATACATACAAATTACTTGGATGAAATATTAGTGGCATCAGTAACAGTATCAATATTATGACGAGGCTGAATATAATCAACGAAACTTCCTACTTACCTCTCATGCCCCCCGGCTTGTTGCCTGAGAGACCAGCAATGGCCTCATGTTCTAGGATAGATGGTACTATCAGAGGCTGAGCCTTCTCTTCCATTAGTTTAATAACACCCTGAAAACACAAAAATAATATTTACAATATAATATATTGTCAATCATGATGGTAGAAAAAATGTATTGCACGTTTCTGTGAGCAACGGATGCAAGCATGTGAAAAAAAATTGATCTCAAGGAAGTCATGAGAGTAGGTGGTCAGGGATTGAAATCCTGGCAAAGCAGTCTAGGTACATGAACGTACTAGTTGAACTAAAATGATTATCAAAACCGAAGTGGAGTTTGGCTACCATTAACTATTCCAACCATTACAGGGTCATGTGGACAACAATTGAAGACATTAAGGCCAAACCTTAAGCATTCCTCCTAAATGGAAAGTGGTACTGCCCTCTTCTACTACCTGATACTACAACCATTAATGTTACAATTATCAAATGTTAAACTAAATTTTTCATTAAAAACTAAAACTAACTATAAATTTGTTTAGTGAATCAAAACTTTTTAATGGTTATACAAATTTTTGCTAGATAGCTTCATAACGAAGAATGCCAATATTTCTTCCACAATAAAACTGTCATAATACTATTAATACGTAATTCATTACGTATTCATTATTTACACCTGTATACTTACATTGTAAATCCAAACAGCAATATCAGATAAAACCTGTCTGTATTCAGACAAATCAAAGTTCTTGAGAGATTGTTCATTTTGCTTGACAGTGTTTTCTGCCTGGAATGCTTTGTCTCCTGAATACTGTTTCAGGTTGTGCAGCAATCTTAGGACATTAGACAACCACAAAACAGTTGAATCTAAGTCTTCATGGCGCTTCTTAATAACTCTTTTAACACCATTAACAATATTGTTAAGTAGAGATCGCACTTTTTCATCGTCATTGATGTGGTCAGTGTGACGAATGCACATAAACAATATATATGCAGGAAGACCCGGCAACAGAGTCACCGCCACACGAGGCTTTAGTTCTGAAAATGTAAAAAGAAAATTACAGTCCAACATCCACACAAGTATATTATCATATTAATAAATAAATAAATTAAAAAAAATAAAAAATCCAGCATGGTAAGAATTGATTCTTCTTCTACCATAATTATGAAAGTTTTCCTCTGCTTACTGTATTTTTCTGGAAAATAATTACCCAACACTTTTTAAGGTGCAATTTCACAAAGTTCAAGTTATCCTACAGCAGTAACCTCTGCTGTCGTTTTATTGATTTTGCAATAAAAACGAATCTAATAGTAGTATTCTTGCAGCCCTACCAAAGGGGACTGGAAATTAACCAATCTAAACATCATAACTATATAATATACATTTAAAAGGTTTGCATCAAATGACATGATTGATAGAGCTCACTGGGACAATGCTTTGGGTAAATCTAAAATCTAAATTTTCATGAAAAAAAGACACCACAATTTATGGTAGTAGTATATAACAAACTGATGATAAAGAGAAGAAATAATCAATAATAAAGAGTTAAGCCAATAGTTTCAAGTAATCCACCTTCACAAACTATTAAAATTTATAACTTACCATATACAAGAACTCTGATGATCTGCATTTCATCCCTTCGGTCATACTCAAACATGCCCATGTAATCTCGTTCCTTTTTACGGATGATGGGTAGAACTTCCCCTTCATTGGTAGTGTTTGCATCCAGCATATCTGGTGGATCCCCACCTGTGGAAAAAACACCAGAACACATGAGATGACAAGTAATATCAGTGTCCTCTACCAGGCCAATAAGAAAGCCATAGAAATACATCATTTGTCCAAACCATAGCAGCACACACAAACTCTGTATGAATCATGCATATTATAAATACTTTAGCAGACCTTTCATGAGGCCTAATAGACAGCACAGTAATGAGCAACAATAAATCGAATGAATAATAATGATGATTTCATATACAGGTTAACTTTTCCTGTACATTAGAGATGGTATCTGAGAAAAGCAAATACAAAATAAACTAAATACAATAAAAGGAATAGACTAAATTTTTGTTCTACTTCACCTAGCAGATAATAGATATAGAATTGTGACCTCACATTTTGGCAGGAAGAAGGCCATCAACTCTACCCTCCAGCATATGCGTGGCTCATATTTGTGTGGAAAGAAAAGCCATATGTATATACTATAGAAATTTTTTTGCTTAGAATGATGTGATCTTTCAATTCTGAAGCTTTTCTTTTTACAAACCACACCTGATAGGTAGACAATTGAAGCCAAGATTATTACAGATGTGAGCTTTATAGCATGGTGGATCTATGAATCCATGACCATACTATGTAAGATACGCAGGATTAGAAGCCTTAGAATGGTGACAGCAATTCAGTATTATTTCAACCAAAACTCTTGCCTATCTATATCACTCATAAAAGACCAACCTCGTGCATGAATCTAGGATATCCAAGCAAATATTTCCATGCACTGAGCACACGCAGTGACTTATATCTATTCCAAAACACCCACATCATACATATGTACCGATGGAGATAAATGAGCCAATGGAACTCAATCCAAGGAGTCAGTCCTTCAGTCTGCCATTGCATCACCATAAACATAATTCATGTTGGTCTGCAACATCCCACCAGAAAATGAATCATGCATGAGAGTACCACATGTTCATAATAGATATTGTCCACCAAGATATCTTATAAAGCACTCATATATTACATAATAATGAAAATAATGGCGAATAAAATATATATATGATACCATCTTGTTTGCTCTGGTATCTTCACCTTCAGCAATGAAAGCCAGCAGCAACTCTGTAATTTGCACACACAAAAGCCATAACA
The DNA here is from genome assembly GCA_036785275.1 of Cancer borealis. NCBI lineage: Eukaryota > Metazoa > Arthropoda > Malacostraca > Decapoda > Cancridae > Cancer > Cancer borealis. The sequence goes on along the minus strand of JAXIVD010000236.1, from coordinate 192,692 downwards.
AACAAAATGCCGCTATCACGTTATCAAAATGTTGCAAGTTTCATTGATTTACAAAATATCACAAACAAATTCCTTAGAACAAAAGAAGAGCATAACTTGAATACTCATTATAAATAAATAAATAAATACACAGTTGGTAATACTGCTGCATATTGGGCATACATGCATGTGTGGTCATGCAGGCAGCTTACCATATGGGCTGCCCTGTGCTGAAGACCGCTTACTGCTGTTGCCTGAAAGGTGGTTTGGTGAGGCTGGGTGACTGTGTTCATTATTACAAAACACACTCAAATATGAGGGAGGATCAAGTTCTAGGGAGAACAACTATGCTGTGGAAATACTGCTACCTGAAAAAGCTACAGGTTTGAGAGAATATTCTTAGGTTTAATAAAACTTTGAGGCCTGTCATTGACTGCCCCTTTCCAGAACACAATTACAATAATTTTGTGCTATGCTATACTGTTTTGTCCTCAATTTATGGCCAGTAACTGCACTCTTGTAGTACTGTTGTACTTGATATGGTTTGAAAACATACATCTGATTCCAGCTCCTTATCACTAGAAAATAAATACCAAAGAGCATCACTAACTTTGGAAATAAAGTTGAAAATAATTTGTTGCTCTGATGTGTCAAATGTTTAAAATAATGTTTCCTTTATCTTTGCTTTAGTTTCTGACGTTAACTTGACTTCACTGTTATTAAAATGCATTTATAAGGTGTATATTTGACTATAGGAGCACAGCATCTTTTGTCATATGTTAGGTCTTCCAAATCTGGTACCATATTAGTTGTTATTCTCTGTATTATTCCCAATTTCAACACATACTTCTTTTTTTTTGTGAGCGGACCACATTACTTCTGCATAGTCTATTTTTGGTCTAATCATAGTAGTTATATTTTTTTTCATCATATCTTTTATCTAGGAAGTGAAAAGCCATCCATATATTTCTTAGCATCCTGAATGTGTCACCAACTATTTTATCTGTTTCTCTGGTGATAAGTTGTCCCGTATTACCACTCCCAAATCATTATTCTCTTCTTCTAATGATACAACAACAAAGTGTCTACCCTTAGAATTACAAACAACACTGTAATACTACCAATTAGTCACTAGTCAATCCTACTCCAATTCTATTATGTTGATACTATGTTTCTAATCTTAGCCCTGTGGTGGAGGCTACAAGAATTATACCACTGTAATCCCTGCCATTCGTAGAAGGCGGCAAAAGGAGAGGGAGAAGGGAGAGTATCGTCTCCATGAATCCTGATGTCCCTTGTCTTGGCTACACTCATTTAGGGGGATAACAGCCTGGTATATAGGTAGATAGGTATAGATGTTTCTAATCTAACCTCATGAAGATACTTTTGCTCCTTACCAAATATGATGATGATACTCATGAACTTAAAATGGAATATTATTTTGTAGGTGTAAGGAATGAATTGGGAACTAATAAAAAAAATTATGTTCTCACCTCCTGCTTCTTTAAGCTTCTTGGCGTAGGCTCTTAGATTCCGTTTGTATTTTTTCAGTTGTTCATTTAGGCTGTCCACTTGGCCTTGAAGGTTCTGTGAAAGAAAGTGTGCAATCCATAAAACTACTTGCTATACTCATGAAATAGGACTGAAACCTGAATGTATAAAGTAACACCACCAAAAATCCATCACTATTATATACCTTATATACCTCAGAGAATAGTGTTTACATCTGTTTATCTGATAATCAATCCATATAACTATCTATATTTGGGAGATACATTTTCTCATTGAACAATAGACCCATGTGATTATATACATTAAACTGTTCTAATTCAATTAAATCTATCTATCATTGCAAACCTATTCCTAATCCTATTTCAATAATTACTACTAATTCCATTCTATTACTGCAACACTTACAAGGTTTTCTGAGGTGAGACGCATAATTTCAGATTGCAAAAGAGTATCTGAGTTAGTGGAGTCACTTTTGCACAAGTTTTGGGCCAGTAACTTCTGCTGGCGCTCATTGTCTCGACGAAGGCGATCCAACTCTCCCTTGTAATCTGTCTCCGTTTCATGAAGACGTTGCTTCTCTTTCCTCAGTTCTTCTTCTAATTGTCTGAAAAAGATGGATTTCAGGTAAATACAATGAACTAAAGAGTTCAGTAATGGAGTAATTAATTAAATTTCAATCAATTTGTTTTACTGTTATCATTGCAATATTTTCTGGAATCATAATATTATGGTACTATCAACAAATGTCATTTTGAAAAGCATCATTTAGACTGAGTGAGTTCTCATGGTTGTACAGCTGAGTCACTTAAGGATGCATCATGCCTTCTATAAGTACAGGCAACATGTAAACAACAGAAACAATACTGTACAGATCATGTTGGCAGCCCATACTATATAAAGGTCAGTAACGACATGCATATTCACCAAGTTGAACTTACCTACTAGGTATATATGTGTATTTACATAGTTGCGTTTACCTAGTTGTGGTATACAGGGCCTGAGCTACATTTGTGTGGTACAATCTCTGTATCTATATTTGTTCAATATTTCCTTTAGTTGTTGTACTTTCTTTGCCATTATCCCCTCTTTTTTCAGTCCATTCAAAATATATATACTTTTCTGAATAAAGCTGTACTTTTCCCTGAATTCCATTGCAAGTTTTGTTTTTATTTATTCAGTGATGTTATCTATTTAGACAGTGAAACGTTTACTGGGTTCTCACTAACTCAAGACTAGCTGTCACACTGTTGAGTAGCAAAAGGCAATTATGGTCTTCAGTGCATAAATGCCTATAGCCACTCAGGAAAGACTTCCTTTGACAGAGTCTTTAGGTACAGTGTTTTATGGTGGCAGCAATAAAGAAAGGGAAAACATCATAATGGTGATGTGAAGAGAACCATAATGATACGAAATGAGAACTGAATACTGTGACTGTTGACATTGTTGTGTTAACAAAGAATAAGCGGGATTTACAGAAAATCAGAAAATGAGATTAATATATTAGTTTTGCAACTTATGTAGGGTTGATATTCTAGTTAAAAATTACAATGGACTAAACTCAACTGATTCTAAACTAAGATTGTGTGATACAAACAAAATATGACACATCTATCGAAGAGAGCACTTTCAAGTAACATATGAACTTGAAACAACCCAAAATATCAACCAACCATAAAAACATATTAGTGAAACAATAATTATTCAAAACTCATTCGTTTTCTAGGAGTGTTGTCTATGAGAAGTAGCAGGAAAATTGCATTGAGGAAACATTTCAAGGCACAGGTAACTCTCGTTTTATGCAAGTATATTGTGTTCGCGTAATGCAAGCATAATTTTCCCATATACGTAGTCTAAATACATGGGAGAATTTATTTATTTGTTCATGAGACACTATGAATTTTGATGATTAAGGCTTTGAGTTAAATTAAACATGGCACTGTGCCTAAAAAAACCAATTTGTACAATAATGATAAAACAAAAAACACTTAAATTTATTTTTATTTATTTTGCACTATTCTAAAGATATTGTGCAATTAAAGCTAAAATACTAGCTTTTGACATCGTGTTAAAGCAAAAACCGGTATTTTAAGCTTGTGTAAAACGAGTTACCTGTACCTAAAAAGTGCATTTGAAAAGAGACAAATAATGTGCAGCACTGAGAGAGAGAGAGAGAGAGAGAGAGAGAGAGAGAGAGAGAGAGAGAGAGAGAGAGAGAGAGAGAGAGAGAGAGAGAGAGAGAGAGAGAGAGAGAGAGAGAGAGAGAGAGAGAGAGAGAGAGAGAGAGAGAGAGAGAGAGAGAGAGAGAGAGACAGAGAGAGAGAGAGACAGAGAGAGAGAGACAGAGAGAGAGAGAGAGAGAGAGACAGAGAGAGAGAGAGAGACAGAGAGAGAGAGAGAGAGAGAGAGAGAGAGAGAGAGAGAGAGAGAGAGAGAGAGAGAGAGAGAGAGAGAGAGAGAGAGAGAGAAAGAGAGAGAGAGAGACTGATACAAATAGTCTTCTACTGTGACCACCCCCTAGAGGGAATTTCTAGGAACAAGCATCAGTGTAAGCAAGACAATACTGGAGTCAAACAGCAAGTGAACTTTCTTGAAATAGCAAAATAGCAATATGTTGTGTAAAAATGTTGCTTGTTACATAGCCTCTTTTTTCATCCCTCCCACCCTCCTCTTTCCAGATGGATATATATGATTAATTGGGCATATATTGGCAGGTAAAGATACATAAACTCAGAGGAAATAACAAAGAATTGTTTATGCACTAGGTATATATAGAATCAACATATTTGTATAAGGTTTTCGACACTATTTATACTTTCAGCCATGCAGCTGTATAAATGAAGGCAGCTTGGAGGTGGGTAAGTTATACATAAAATATAATAGGAGTCAAGGATAAAAGGGACGAACACAGGATGGCACAGTAACAACATTGATGATGATGATGTAGAAAAGTATTATTATTAGTAGTAGAAGAGAAAGAAGAAGAAGAAGAAGAAGAAGAAGAAGAAGAAGAAGAAGAAGAAGAAGAAGAAGAAGAAGAAGAAGAAGAAGAAGAAGAAGAAGAAGAAGAAGAAGAAGAAGAAGAAGAAGAAGAAGAAGAAGAAGAAGAAGAAGAAGAAGAAGAAGAAGAAGAAGAAGAAAAATAAAGAAAAAGAAGAAGAAGAAGAAGAAGAAGAAGAAGAAGAAGAAGAAGAAGAAGAAGAAGAAGAAGAAGAAGAAGAAGAAGAAGAAGAAGAAGAAGAAGAAGAAGAAGAAGAAGAAGAAGAAGAAGAAGAAGAAGAAGAAGAAGAAGAAGAAGAAGAAGAAGAAGAAGAAGAAGAAGAAGAAGAAGAAGAAGAAGAAGAAGAAGAAGAAGAAGAAGAAAAAAGAAAAAAAAGGGGATAGAATAAAAATATGATGATTCAGAGGACAGAAGACAAAAGCAAAGGAAGTGAAGTGAGGAGAAGAAGGAAGAAGGAAGGAGAGAGAGCAGATGCATAAGGGGGAAAATAAGGGCGGGAAATAAATCAAGATGAAAAAAGGTTTACTATGTTACTATGTAATATCTACAAATTCTTTCTGAATAGTTACTATGTATTTTCTATAAATTCTTTTTGAACTACCACCATGCACTTTACTTAGACAAATATCTATACTATATAAGACAAGAATTTTGACATGCTAGTATGTTGACAGAAGGAGTTAACCTGCAGTTGTGCCCAATG
>JAXIVD010000236.1:140000-182500 GCA_036785275.1 Cancer borealis | reverse complement strand
CAGTTCCATCTAGTCACTACTAACCTGTTGACCTGCTTCTGTGTTTGGTATGCCAGTACCAGCTCTCCATCCTCATTCACTATATCCACATCTTTGCCATATGAAGTCTGGGTGACAGATCGCAGGTCATGAGCACGATTTGCTAACACTGTACGCAGTTGGATACACTCTTCACGTCTCCTCTCCAATTCATCTTGTAGAGCTTCAAATTGTTCTGCAAATGACAAATATCATTAAGCATTGTTTTTAATTTCCTAAGGTAAAAAATTGCATAATAGGTTGCTTAATCATATGCATGAATTGTACAATTCACTCAATTGTGATAACTCATAACATTTACTACACATGAGGAATTCAGCAATTTTTGTCAATCAAATGAAATGTAGCCTAGTAGCTAAGTGAGAGGAATGCATGTATTAACCTAATTGTAGCGTATAGGGCCTGAGCTACACTCGCGTAGTCCTGTTTTTATATCTATATGTCTAGTTTTCTTTAAGTTGTTGTACATTCTTTATCATTATTACCTCTTCTTTCAGTCCATTCCAAGTATCTATACTTCTCTGGGAAAAGCTGTGCTTTTATGTCGTTCCAGCAAATTCTTTTTTGCTATTTTTCTTGTATATTTGCCATCAAGCAAAGTATGGATCCTATTGCTAAAATAATCAATTCGATGTTCAAAATTCACCCTTTATGACTAGCAGTTTTTTTTTCTTCACCCAGACAATGCAGGGTACCACTACTACTGTAAAATAGTACAAAATACTTACTCATAAATTCTTGAACTCTGTTATTCTGGGGTTCTGAATCTGCAATGGATTTCCTCAATCTATTGAGATCATCCTTGAGCTTAGCATTCTCCATTTCCAGCTCCTGGAGCTGCAAACAACACAGAGGAAATTGATATGGGACCCCACGGCTACATGTATCTGGAAATGCTAGCAACACAAGATTTTCTTTTTTGCTTTTTTATGGCAATATCTATTGTCAACTCATTGCTATTTGTATGCAGTTATAATAAAAGCTTGAAATGTAGGAATATATATATATATATATATATATATATATATATATATATATATATATATATATATATATATATATATATATATATATATATATATATATATATATATATATATATATATATATATATATATATATATATTTATATATATATATATATATATGACTCAAATATTGTAATTTTAGTGTTATGTTATTAACTTATTTTGGTAACTAAAGCATACAAAACTAACAAATGTAGGCATAAAAATATTTATGACTTGTATGTTATCTATTTAAGAGAGATTATTAAAAAGCATATGCGATGTACCTGTAAGGCAATGTTTAATTATAGAAGCAATAAAAAGAAGCATTAAAGTCCATTAAGAATTATAGCATGCTGAATAATTAAAACGTCTGAAGATAAGACATACCTTTTTTTTTTTAAAGCAACCTCATTAAAGCCTATCCCAATACAATAACCATTTCACTACTTCTGTTTGAACTAAAAATATAAAGCTTGACATAACATGAAATATTTTCTATGCTATAAAATTTCAAACAATCACTATGAACATTTATCTATCTATAGATAGATAGATAAACATTCATATTGATTGTTTGACTTTATATCTTTTGAAGAGTAAAATCTCCCTGAACCCATCACTTGTTTAAGGAGACATTACTATTCCCTCCCCATCTACACATTGTCTCCTTAAGTTACAAACTGTGACAGTGCTGGTGGACAGTGCCGGTGGACGAGTTTATACATGACATGAAAACCAACCAGAATAAACCTGAAGGAGAAGGGAAAGTAGAATGGTCCCTTTGGCACAATGACTAAATTATTTAGTTTATGAGTCAACATTTAAGGCTGTGCAAGCATTATAAAACAAAAACTATCATATGAATTATTCGCTTAGTTTCATACTGTCTTATGAACTCCTCGTTGCAAATTAAGATTTCAAAAAGCATGTAAAAAATTCAATATTGATTTCATATATAACAATCAAGCCCTCAACTAAACGGATTTGTATCCTTTGTTCAAAAGTTCTTACCTGAAGGGATACATCACAACACTGATGAATTTAATTGAAATACATAGCTAAGAGTCAAAGAATATATCAGGTGCCCTAACCTCATTGAAAAATTAAGCAAACCTCAGGATCATGAAGAATTCCAAATTACAGCTGCATTAATGCAATATCAAACAAAGAGTCAAAATCATACGTATGATGGGCAAATTAAATTTGCTTTAATTAACACAAATAAGGGCATATTAAAAAAAAAGTACAGAAACTTTTATAATATCAGCAATGTAGAACATTATTGGTATCATTATTAATGCTTTGTTTTTCTCTGGGGAGACGGTTCCCTGTGAGGGATGGCCATGACAGAGGTGCCACTCAGGACACCCTCATGCATGCCATATCACACTTCTATCAGATTCCTTGCATACTGCTCTACTCTCTTTTGTCTTCACACTAAGAGGTCAACCTTTGTCTTCCAAATCTCCTATTAATTTATATTATATTTTGAAGTAATCTGTCTTCACCTATCTTCTGGATATGACCATTCAATATCATAAATAAGAGAAAGTTCATTAGATTAATGAAAAAAGTGATAGCCTGAAATATTAAAAAATTTCATGACTGAAGACAAAATAAATAACTCAGCCTTATTCATCAGATTGCACCTTGCTAAACTTCACAGTTATGTGCAACTTTTCAGTAAAATCCTTGAGATTGGCACTCTACCTTTCCCTTAAAAATATTCTATAATGTTCACCAAGTCACTCACCCTGTCTCCACATGGCCAAGCTAATGGGCTCTGTTTGCCCCCATGACTTTCCCGCGTTCTCAAATGCAAGTTTCCTTAATCATATACTTGCTGTGTCATCTATCACTGAAGCATTGCACATTCACTTCAAGCTTTTTCAGCATGGTTCAATCTCTCAATCTAATTTTCAAAATCCAATGTTTCACAACAATGTAATATTACACTTAGTACATATACATAAATATTGAGAGTATTGTCAATATTTCACATGCTGGGCAGACTGTATACTGTTAATAGGTAAATCAACTCCTTTAACTTTTTTTTCATCTACTCTATGTTTGTACAAAGCAAGCTGTTCCTCCATTCCCTGCACCAATCATTAAGTACAAATATCTATCTACATGCTAGAAGGAATACTCTCTACTACTAATACTCTCTACCACACACTCCTTTGTCTGTGTACATTGCTGGCAAAACATAACTCAGACTACCCATCACACATAATATACAACATAGAACTGCTATCCACATTTCTCCTGCATAGTATATTTAGATTATTTTCTAATGTGTGAGACACTGGCCTTCAGCTACAAAATAAATTTCAGTAACAGGACAATATGAGCTCATTGCAAATCCTGTATATTATGACTGAGTAACTACACAAACACAAACCACACACACACTGCTTGGTAGCTCAGTGGTAATGTCTCGGCCTGTCACTCAGTTCACACCTCGCTCAAGTTGCAAAGTTTCACTGATGACCAGGCAGTTACTATCCTCCTTGGCTGTGTGGTGTGTGAAAGGTCACTGGCTTATCCATAGATTGGGCTATAACGAGCTGTAAGCTCTTTTCCTGAAGGTAATGGCTGGTGATCACGAGTACAGTACGTGATTCTCAAGACTGTGGTAAATGACACACACACACACACGGTCCGCTAGCGTAGTGGTTAGCGCACTCAGCTCACAACCGAGGGACCAGGGTTCGATCCCCTGGGCGGACGGAGAATATTTGGGCGAGCCTCCTTTCACGTGTAGCCTCTGTTCACCTAGCAGTGAGTAGGTACGGGATGTAAGTCGAGGGGTTATGACCTCGTTGTCCCGGTGTGTTGTGTGTGAGTGGTCTCGGTCCAACCCAAAGATTGGTCACTATGAGCTCTGAGCTCTTTCCATAGGGGGACGGCCGGCTGTCTCGAGAGAGACCAGCAGCAGACTGTGACAGTGAATAACACACACACACACACACACACACACACACACACACACACACACACACACACACACACACACACACACACACACTCACACACACACACACACACACACACACACACACTCACACACACACACACACACACACTGAACCAAACCATGGCAAGGAATCATTTGCTTTATCCTTCACTCTCTAAAGGAATCGATTGCATTGATATTGGTAGACATGTATGCCAAAAAATTATTTTCCCTAGATCAAAATTCAAGTTTTATTACTGCACCTAAAAATTAGTATGGATGTTCCTATAAAAGTAGGAAAATTCTGAATGGTATGGTGATGAACAGGGTTATTGGCAGCTATGTGCCTGGTATGAATGGTTCATAGAATAGAAAAACAATAATGGCTACCCGATTTTGGATGCAAAACATATGACAGACGGAACCGGACCATTCAGTGGTAGCACCCAATTGTCTACCTATGAGCAGCTTAAAGCTTTAAAAGGAGTGGAGACATTAAGAATTGCATGTATATTTTAAATGAGAAGATGGTCGCAGAATGTCAAGAGTGAGGAGAGCAAAAAAAAAAGTATTACAGAGGATGGATGTGATCATCTAGTAGTTGGAATGAGGAGAAAGAAAGGACGGAGTGATAAAACACATTAGGATAATTATAATCAAAGAAGGGACAATTTGACACTTCAGGGAATGTTTCTGAAACAATTATTGTAGTAGAATGATAACAGCAAAAAATGTGCACAAAAAATTATACATTTATGAAGATAGTGAAGGAAGGTATTAGCAAATACATACGTACCAAAATTCACTGAGAAACTGGAAAAGAAACAAAAGCGGTTTAATTGCAGAAGTGAAAGACCATGTTTAAGAAGGTACAGCATAGGATAAAGCGAGAAGATATTTCAAAAGACCATAGGATGATTACAAAAGTTCATGATATTAAGTAAAGAGACAAAGTTTGAAAAAAGTAAAAAAGTATAAACGAGAACACAACTTTTTTTACATATGTAATAAAGGTAGTAAATAAAAGGCAAACCGTGATTTACAAATTCAATCTATGAATTTCCAATGCTAAGAATAAAATGTTTTTTTATTTGTTATGATTAGTACGTATATGCAGAATTTGCATTTGTAAATAGAAGACGATTTCTTTACCTCATTGAAATCTTGAAAAATACGAAAATTATTACAAACTATTTACTTTAAAGATGCTACTTTAGTTTGTATTGTTTTTTCATATATATTTTTCAGACCCTGCTGTGGATAAAACCCCACTTTTGTCTCCATTTGCATGACTAACCTGAAGGACTGCCCTTCTCTTTTTCTCTAGGGGCTCGGGCCTCAATGAGGGGAGTGCATGTGTATTTATGTGTGGGTGTATTTGGGCAACTTGGCAATTTGGCAAATTTCATCAGCCATTTAGTGGTGACTTGAGAATTTTCACATCAATTTCATGATACGTTTGCAAGTTTGTGGCGTAAAATGTCACAAATGCATTATGCATACTGTCTTTTCTGTGCTTTATGACATTCTAGGGAAGTGATTTCTTCACAGGAACATAACAGGCCTCATTAAATGGAGGAAAAATACATCCTGATTTACACATTTCCAATTCACAAAGTTTTTAAGGAACATATCTCATTTGTAAATTTCGGTTTGCCTGAATCATATTGACTGATTTTGAATATGGAGAAAAAGAATATATAAGAAAGAAAAATATGTGAGCGGTAATGAAAGATACATTTTGCTTTATTTTCTCATAGATTTTGTAAAACTTCTTACTAATGAAAGACAATAACAGATGAATGATATACATTACATGCTGATGTTTATGAAGTGATGTAAATTATGACAGATATAGATGATGAGACAGGATGACTTCTTGAAGAAGGGGCAGAAAACCTAACATGACAAATGAGGGAGGTGGATCGTGTCACCTCCAGCCAGAACCACAAATAAGAACAAGAAAGATGAAAAAAAGAAGTGAAGAGGAAAGAGATTATATAGATTGATTAGAAATGCAAAAATAGGAAGGGATGTGGAGAAATCAGTAAAATAAAAGGAAAAAAGATACTGTACTTGGCTATGACAGTACAAGGCAATCTATCACCAGATAAGCATGTAAATGTGATTACTGGAGGAACTTAGACTGTAGATGAATATGAGTGGCTTTAAATCTTATGGACAAGGATATGTTGAGTTTAAAGTTTCTATTACATTGGTGAAAGCTAGAGTATGCGATTGAAGTTGCCACCATTAGAGGAAAGGAGAGATGGTAATTTACTTGACTAGTCTAGAAAAGATGCTACAATTAAAGCGAAGTAGAGGTAATGGTCACACACTAGACTTATCAAGTAAAGGTGTTGCCATTTGATGCCAACCCAATGTAACTAACTTCCATGCATGTGTTGGCTGGTGGACAGGTTACTCAATGAGATTCTGAGAGGTGAAACCACCTAAGTTAAGTATTTCCATCTTAAAAGCAAGTCTTCTATGGACTAGAAGTGGTTTATCATAATTTCTAGCATGATAATGAGGTTAGTTCAATGCAATAGAGTTATTGGTATGTTCTAGCAAGTATAATTATTTGGCAAAATTGGGTTGGGAAAACCTGTTGTTTAGCTTCCTAATGGTAAGTTTAAAAATACAAACTTCATTCATATCCAAATTCACTCAACTTGGAGTGAATGAAAGCACTGGATGTAGGTGAAAAAAGAAGATTAGTAACAGGAATTACATTGTTAGAATAACAAATGATCATTAGTGCAGATGGAGTCGACAAAGCATTTTGAATAAGAACAATGAAAGAAAATGGTGAGTGACATCAGAATAATTTCAAAAGACTAGAAGTTTGAATAATATTGAATTGTGCTTACCAAATAGAAATAATAATGAATAGAAGGAATTAGAGAATTGGAGAATGTGTGAGCTAGGAACATCCATGACTTGAAAAAAGTTGAATAAAATCAGATATGGAAATAGAACAACTTGAGATAGGCTTGCCATGATTAGGTGTATACAACTAGGAAACACACACACACACACATACACACACACACACACACACACACACACACACACACACACACACACACACACACACAACCTATGATTTAGAGTACCAAACAAAAATAATGTTGATGGACTACAATACGTACTAACTAAGAACACTTAACACTGATGAACATGACCAAGCACCATACCCGGATGAGTTCCTGCGCGTGCTGTGGGTCATCTGGAGGGGATGACGTCTCCAAGTGATCTATTTGTTTGGACAGAGTGCGTCGCTCCTTTTCTAACTCACGTACTTTGTTTTGAAGTTGCAGGACAAGGGTGATATCCTCCATCTATTACCCATCCAGATTACATCATCCCAGACAGGAGTGGCAAGAAGTAAGGGAAGTATGAAAAGTGTTAATAACAGACTCCATCAAGACCTTGCATGTCAATGTGGGAAACTCATGTATTTACATTTTAAGCAAAGTAGTGCACTCACCCCAGCAGCCTCCAAACATGTGGTTTTATTGTGTATTAATGCAAAAGTAGAAGTAACTCATCAAATTGATTTCAATATGAAGTGATAGACTGAGAGGAGAACAAACAGTTAAACAATCAAATGTGACTATGTTTGGATGCTGCTTAAAGGAATACATGCAAGAAAAAAAGTTTATTTTCTTTCAATTAGCCAAGCATTATGTGATTAATATAGTAAAATTCTTTTCTAAAACCATGTTAAGAGAATAACAATTTATCTTTTTATGCAAATAAACATATGAGCATAAAAACTACCAAATCACACACTCTTAAGTGATATACTGTAAGTTTACACATTCAAGCACGCACACTCACACACGCACGTATGTGCACACACACACACACACACACACACACACACACACACACACACACACACACACACACACACACACACACACACACACACACAAAAAAAAAAAAAAAAAAAAAAAAAAAAAAAAAAAAAAAAAACACACACACACACACACACACACACAGTGTATAGCATTGGGATCACTGATGAAAACAAAAGTCCAATCAGGTTTGTTTATGGCAGTCTGTCTATCCAAGTTAGTGCCCTAAGAACTTAGGTTCCCTCTCTTAGCTAGATGTATCCCTGGTTTGTCTATACTCCAATATAGAGGAGGCACGTATAACACAACAAAGTCCAATTTCCTATCTTGCCTATCACCCAAATCCACTGAATGTACTTCAGCTATAGTGGAGCCAAGATGTATTCTTTTTGCTTTGACTTTTGAATGGCCCAGAATTATTGCTCCTCCACCATTCTTTGTTTGTCTATCTTTCTACCAAATATTAAAATATTGTATTATTGTATCCTGTTCCTCCCATAACTTATAGAACCATGTCACAACTCAGCTTGGCCTTAGTCACACATACCTTTAGTTACTTAATATATAGTGTGTGTGAGTGTTTGCGTTGGTGTCCTGTGATGCCTGGATATATGGTTTTAGGATAATACTGGAGTGGAAACAAGGCACATCTGGATGATAAAATGCTGTCATCCCTTTAAGGAGTCTTTGCATGAGTTAAATAGTGAGCAAACTCTTCACAATACAAAATACACTATCCTCACACACTTTTGGACAAACTTTACTAATCCTGCAACAAGGTACTCATCACACACACACACACACACACACACACACATGTAAAAATAATGAAAAATTTTTCACTTAAAGACCTGATAAATTGTGGTTAAATTGAAATCCATTAACAGTAATATGCACAGAAGGAGGCATGTTAACCAATTACATGAACGTAGTTTCTATAAATCAGTGTAAATGAAAACGTTACACGGCAATATTTTCTCTACATACATATTGTATTACACTATATTATTCATAAGTACTGACCAAATATACATGGCATACAAAAGAAAGAATAAGAAACAGTATATGGGTAAGAAATTAAGAAATATAGAAGAAAAACTGAAGGATCGTAGGTGGCAGGAAACTTAATGTAAGCAAGTAAGATAGAACAGAGGAACTGCAGACAAAGGAAAAACAAAGATTACTAGTTGTTAACTTTAGCCAAGTAACTGTTACTCTTGTAGCCTTGATTGTCCCTTAAGATGTATAACTGAGGGAAAAATATCATACTCCTCCTTTCATGTAAATCTGTCATGCTTTTTTAAATAAAGTACTAAAGATAGAAGGGAATCCATAATTTCTTCCAAGGGTAAGGACAAGAGAGTTTTAACTAACAACACTACAAAAAATTCAGAAAGTTTAAGAGAAAGGAAAAGCCAAGAATCATACTGGGTGTTATTTTCACAAACACTGAAAGTTCAGCTTTGAAGATAAATAACATGTTAACATCACACTATCTAATAGGAGATGGTAAGGATAGAGCAAAAGTACTGTATATTTGTAGTTAAACTCAATGCCTTTTGTAAGGCACTTCTATGTCTTCCATGGAACTAGATCAAGCAGACTTAACAAGGGGTTTCTTATTTGAGAAAGTTAATTAAATGTTTGATTATCCACGTCAGTTAATTAATTATGTAATGAACTCGGTGCTGCCTCTGATACAGAAATGATAGTCACTCCTTGAGGGGGATTACCTTATTACAATGTAACAACTTTCCAGTAATAGACACATAATAACGTTTGTTTTAAGGTTCAAAAGCTCCAGTAATAAACTGAAGGACTATGTTAAGATTAAAATTGTTGATTATGGCATCAAGACAGTCATGAAAGAATATGATGTTGTACACCAACTAAAAATTTGTACTCAAATTCTTCCTTGATATAGAATTTACTAATAAAATGAATAAGTAGATATATGAACCATTTCTAAGTTCTTCACTATATTTAGTCATTATGCTATCACACAGAACTGTAGTGTTGAGTGTACACGATAACATCATGTGCTTACAATACAGCTTTCATTGTATATCATGTGCTGACTCATGGTCTCTATTATATTACTACTTCAAATTACTTTTCTTCTGTTATGGAGCTACAGATGGTCTGCCTTTACATGGTTAACTTGGGTGGCAGACAAGCTGCAACTGAATGTGTCTAAATTTGCTCAATGACTGAAACTGAATCCTCAAAGAATTTGGAAGTAGAATCATGTGAGAGATATTATACATATTCATGACTAAGGGACAATCAAGTCTAACAATGTTGAAAATTTCTAAAGAATCCAAGGATGCAGTCTCCAAAGGAAACAGTGCAGTTGCAAACAAATACAGATAAATGAAGGATCAGAATACAGAATGGTGTGAGTAAGCTGAGAGCTGCATCCAAGTGAAGAAAAAGTTGCAGCTTAGAGGAAGAGACATATCCATAAAATATCAAATCTTCCACTATAAATGTTATTAGAATTAAAGCAGAGAAAGCCAGTTATTTTCTATCCTGACCTCAGCAGGTGGAGCCAAAACTGACAGTTGTGTTATTTAGATAAGATACACATGCAATGTCCTATTACTATATGGTGAAGAGAAGAACTTGTACCTTGAAAGCAGTCTGAACTGCTCTCTATTGTTACTGAAAAATTAACACACAAACATCTCAATTAATCAAACAACACTGACCTTTTGAGGAACCTGAATCTTTATTTCTGACAGGTCATCAGTTTTCTGTGGTGAAGACCAGTCAATATTTTCCAAATTTCTAGTGGAATCTGACACTTCACTTGACCGGCTTCGAACTGAACCATATCCTATGTCCTGTAAGAAGAATTTTTTTTTTACTTTGCATTGAAAAATATAAAATCAATTAATACATAAATATATTCCATTACCACTGAGCTACCAAACAGTGTGCCTGTGTGTGCATGTTTTACCTAGTTTTATTTACCAATTTGTAACATACAGGAAAAGAGCTATGCGGATACTATTATTATTACTATTATTCTTGCATGATTCACTTGTGCATCAAGGTTATTCCAGACTTATGCTTCTATATGGGAAGTTGTATCTTTTTGTCTCTTTTGCATGTAGTCCTTTTCAGTTTCTTCTCGTGTTTTCTTGTATTTTTGTTGTCCCAAGCAAACAGACTTTCTCTATCAATTTTTTTCCCGGATCTTTTGAGGCTCTATACACTACTATAAACTCTTCCCTTTCTCTTCTTTTCTCAAGAGTTTCAGCCTAGAAAGTGTGTGTGTGTGTGTGTGTGTGTTGTGTGTGTGTGTGTGTGTGGGTGGGTGGGTGGGTGGGTGGGTGGGTGGGTGGGTGGGTGAGTGGATGGGTGGGTGGGTGGGTGGGTGGGTGGGTGGGTGTGGGTGGGTGGGTGGGTGGGTGTGGGTGGGTGTGTATGTGTGTGTGTGTGTGTGTGTGTGTGTGTGTGTGTTGTGTGTGTGTCTGTGTGTGTGTGTGTGTGTGTGTGTGTGTGTGTGTGTGTGTGTGTGTGTAATAATTATTATTCAGCTCTAAATACCCACAAATAAATTAAATATTCTTAATTAAATTATATTCATCTCGTAATAGGCTAATTTTTTCTTCATACTTACAGACAACCAGTCCTTGGTAGGCAAAAAGGAAAGAATTAATGAATTACTAAAAAATTACTTTCCTTTCTCAATTTTCAGAAAGCAAATATTCATTATACTGTAGCAACACAGGAAGTGTATCTTTGATCACTTATGGATGACAGTTATGAGAGAAGGCAATTAAATCACATAATAATATACATAAAGTTGTCAAGCAAAAAACAATATATTCAAGGTTGACTTATGAACTTCCTCAACTCCTAAAAATATATAGAGGGGGTCTGGCCACATAACATACTTACAATTCAGTGAACATCAAACATAATGGACATTCAGCTAATTGAAATAGTTTGATAATAAAATCTGGAAGTTATTGAGGCTCATAGACCTCTCCCACATCCCTCGGGTTTTGCAATATCATCTATCTGTGGCATATGCATGGGGATGCATAATTTCATCCATATACCATCTTTAATTTCTAAAAGATTTCCCTCAGAGAGCCACTATGCTGATATCTTACCCTTTCTGATATTCTATAAAATCATTCCCTTTCTACAATTTTATTAAATTTTTAATTTTTATGATTCCGTAATATCTTGGTAGCATTAATCAATTTGGTGCAGCCATAACTTCAGCCAGTCCCATTGATCTCCACATACAGGTGCCTATAGAAAACAACAACTGCTGAGTATGACCAGCTTCTAAGAAGCATACTTATATAGACCTGCACCTGGTCTGATCCAAGGATCATGTTAGATGCACGGGAACCTCCTCCAAGTGTCATCAAGGCTATGTAATAACTCATGCATTCCCCGCTGCTCTCCATTCACCTTTATCATGCATAATCATCTTTCCTTACTCCCCAGACCTTCATTTCCACGTCTTTCATTCAATGCTCTTTTCACACCATCCATCTATCCAATTCATGGCCTTTCTCTTAACCTCACAACTCTCACATCAGATTCAACTATTCTCTTCGTCTGCCAGTCCTCCTCCAGTCTCTCCATATGTCCAAATCACTTCAACACACTCTGCTTGACCAGCTAACTCACTTGTAACACCAATTCTTCTTTGCATCTCATTTCTCACTTGGTCCATACACATTACTCCACACATACTCTTCAGACACCTCATCTCCTTTACATTTAATTTCTTCTTCTCTGCTACTCCCATATTCCATATTTCAGCCCTATATAGTGTAGTTGGCACAGTTACTCCTTCATACAACCTTCTATTTACATTGATTCCCATCACTCTACAACTAAACATTTAAAAAGGTCAGTAAATTTGATACTGCTAACAGATATTCTGCACTGACTCTGATGTACAGTTTGTCTCATACCTAATGCAGAGAAGTGACGAGATAAAAATGTTGAAGGAGCATCCATGACTTCAAGATTACGTTGTATAAAGGTAAATATGTGAAGACATGATAGCACAAGCCTAGCTAAAATCCAGCAGGCTACCAAGGCAACTAATTAAATATATGTGAAGACAAACCCACATACATCATCTCCAGGGAAAGAGGAGAACTCTGAGGTATCATCTTGCACCAGCTCCGTGGGGGCATCACTTGCACCACTCAGATTGCTCACGTTGCTTGCCGTTCTCTGATTAAAGTGCATAGAAGTTAATGTCTGTGCATAAAAGCAGTATCAAAAGGATATTCGCAGCCAACAGATTATTAATTGAAATAAAATATTCAGGTATACATATTCCCAAGCTTGATTTAAAGAAAAATAAATATTGAAAGTATTATTTCTTACCTTGTGGGCATTGCCTCCTTTGTACTTGGCCATCGCTGCTTCAAGGTGTTCATTCTTCAGCTCTAACCGATTGAATTCTTTAAGTAGTCTTTGGTAACTGGATTTCTCATCAGTATTCTCTAAGATAATCTGCTGCTTCTCCGCTTCAAATTTTCGTCTTAAGAATTCTGATAAAAATACATGGAAAAACAAATTAATTAAAAATTTGTGTATCATTATTACCATAAATTTGCTTCCAGAAAGCATGTGAATGACCAATTTTCTTTTCTGTATATCATTCTGTAAATGTAATAACAATATAAGAAAACCCTTTTTATGGAGTTGAATGAATGCTTGAGAAAGCTTGAAGGAGGAAGATGGTTGTGATGTGGGAATGCTGAAAGAAGCAATGAACCATGAATGAAATAGCAAAAAAAATGGGAAGCATGATGATAGTGAGGTGTGTCTGCTTACAAAACTGCTGTATTTCGGTGGATTGTATAATATGTATGCAGTGGCGTAATTACACATGGAAAATCAAACCTCATATTGCCTCTACAGCAAAAAACTGTCATCATCCCTTTTCAAAACTAACCAAATGTACATACCTTCACTTTCTCTTTTTGTCTCATCTTTCTGGACATTTGAAAGTTCATTTGTTAACCTAGCATTTTCTTCATTCAGTTTCTCTATTATTTCACGGTTCTCTTTCTCTGCTCGCTCTTTCTGAGTCAAAACATCCATCTTTTCACCTCGCTCCATCTGTCAAGAAAAAAAATTATTACTCATGTGTCTACTATCAATATATGAGCTCAACAGAAACATCCCCCAATATGCTGAAGCCACTTAGTGCTTAAAGTAAATTAACAAATATAGATGAATGTCAGCTGGTTCCAAACCCAAACCCTCAGTGGTAGAAATGTAGCAGATAAAAAATACAATGAGTACTGGATGCCAAACCTCACATCCATAACATAAATCTTCCTCAGTCCTCAATGCAATCAACCCACTTTAATTAATGTTTAATGTTTCTTTATAATAACTTCATATTCAGCAACAATGCATTGGTTTAGAACTGGAATATCTATGAAAATACAGCGCTTTCTTAAGATGGTCCTCCTCAGTCAGATAGCGCAATATTTAAGTTTAAAATTCACATGAATGCAATGTATCTAAGCAACAAAATGTACATACTACACATGCATTTTAATACATGATCACTTATTCTGTTTGTAAAATTTTTCTTCACAAACCTCAAGCTCTTTGGTCAGCTCAGCAATTCTTGCCTCCAGTCCAGTAACTTGAATGTTGCTTGCTTTCAGATGCTTTTCCACACCCTTCAATTCTGTGACACGAGTCTTCAGCATTGCAATTTCTTCCTTGTAGCCACCGATAAAAGCATTTTCATTTTTCTGAAAAAAACAACAACATAAATATAAATCAATAACATAATGAATAACCAAGAACAATATATACCTTTCTCATGAGTCATTCTAGACACATGTGAATGCAGATGATTTATAATTTACAAAAAGACATGTAGCCATCAAACACCACTCCCAAACTGTGATGTATTCAATCCACCTAAAGTAACTTGCTTATGAAAAGGAAACAGTTTGAGAAAGCAGCTGATGTCATACTTATATTTTTAGGTTGATTTAATTTAATTTCCCAGGTATTACACACTATGATTTTGTCAAGCTCATGATTCATTTAGTCAGCAACTTTGTATGACTTTAGGGGATAAGAGAGTGTCATGGTCAGTATAACAGATTACCTTCCTGGACACTACTCTCAACAGATCAACTGTGTATAAAAATGAGCCACAAAAGATCGAGAACACTACACTTATATATATTATATATATATATATATTATATATATATATATATATATATATATATATATATATATATATATTATATAATATATATATATATATATATATATATATATATATATATATATATATATATATATATATATATATATATGTTGCCATAGAATACCAAGATTATAGGAGAACAACATGGAGCAGTGGCTTGATGTTACATGAAAAGAATTATTATCTCAACAGACCAACATTTTGTAGAAAGACATGCAGACATGAGACTAATTATAAGTTTAATTGGAAATAAATATACAAGCATACACAACTTTTGCAGTGAGTCATATCTCTTATTTGTACTGAATTATAGCATGTGCTTCTTCCTTTCCTAAGTACATTGTTAACAATTAAATATTTTTTATTTATATTGAAAGTAGTTTGACAAGAAATACAAAAAAAATTAAACAACCTATTTAATCTAGATTCCTAGAAGTAAGTCCATCTATCCGTATACTGATATTGAGCAGCATATAATAAAAATAATTAGACAAAACTTTTTAAAGTAAATTAATGCTAATCTAAATTTCATTGTAATGGGATTGAACAAGAAATTAAAATGATAACCAAGTACAGGGACATGTGACATATGCCTCAAATCATTACTTCATGTGACAATCAATTACTGGCTGTAAAATTAACTTACCATTTCAGTCAATTTCTGCTGCAGTGAGATGATCTTGTTTTCCAATCCTTTATTGAGCTTCTTCTGATGCTCAATAGATTTTGCCTCAATCTTCAGTTTTTTGAGTTGTCTCCTAGCCAGGTAGCATCTCACTAGGCCTTGTACTGTGACAAAGCCGCGCATTGCCCTTAGGTAGCGTCTCCTTGTTACCCACCGTCTCACAGTCTTTTGTATGAGAATAGCCTAAAAAACAGAAATTTTGCAAATTGCAGTTACTTTGATAATGAGAGGCTTAGTATATGTATAATAGCGATTTTGCAGGAGATAATGCGAGAAAAGAAAAAAAAACATACATGTACAAGAAATTAGGTATCATCAGTATCTAATACGTAGTGAGACTCAGTACAATGAAAATACAACTGTGTTATCATACAACAAACAGGTACATTCAATGAAAGGATTAAATATTTTTTAAAAGTACCTAGTAATTCTGCAGTATTTTTCTTTATCATGGTTGAAATGCATTGACTATATTCTGTTCCCTTTTGGTTACATTTGACTGAATGAACAACATCGGAAATAATGAAAATAAGTGTGAAATTAGTCTGATTATGTAGCCTATATCGAGTCTACACTGCATTGTTGACTTTGACATAAATAATATTTGATTTCTTATTGTACTTTAATAATTGTTTAGCGCAGTATTTTGAAATAACTAAATTATAATACGTGGTATAATACCAAAAAAGAAAGAAAAGTTGAAGGGCAGCAGGACTTAAATCTGCAATCATGAAGTGCATAAATAGAAGCAAATGGATACAATTCTCCTGTTTACTTATGTCTCATTTGAGTGTTCTAAGGAACAAAAGTCATAAAAAGAGATGTAATAATTAAATTAGATAAATCTTTATATTGTTTGGACAGAATCAAGGACACTTACTGCTTTGACTCTACGCATGTGTTGGTACCTCTGCCGAGCCCAGCAGCCCCGGGCATGGGCTTGCAGACAAGTGACGGTGTACACCAGCCGCCGGTATTGCACCTGTTTTATCCACCCTCGAACACATGCCTGAATCTTGATAGCTGCTGCAGTCTGCCGCATATGGTGAGCAAGTCTGATGAAAATGCCAAAATTTTTTAATGAAATGCAAAAAGAAAATTAAATATAATCATAAAAATAGTAAAATTCTGAAATAGTGAAACATCAAATGTCATTTAAATGATTATACTATTATTAGTAAGGAAAAAAACATCAAGAAAGTACAAGTATCTGCCACTAATGTAAAATGTAGCTTTGATGATAACATTGTTTTCTCAATTACAGAATTGGGTACAACCAACATGTAAGGATACAATAAAAATCTTTCCTTTTATCAATTTACAGATTTTCATGCAAAATTTCCATCCTGAATGAATAAATTTTTTTTTGTAAAATAATTCATTATATGCATTTCATAATAGAAGACTTGGGTGAAAAATTAATCAATTCCAGGAAAAATATAAAAGTATATCATTTGCAGATGTTATGAGACTGAACACACACATACACACACACGTATATATAAACACATGCATACATGCTTGCGCATATGCAGCACGTCAGGTCAGTTATGCAAATGGGGCCGAGGGCAGGGATCACATCCACCACAGAGTCCAACAATTCCTGCTACTTTATATTCAACTCATGCCCTCTCCCTCCCTGCATCCGACATGATCCAAGGATCACACCAGATGTGCGAGATTCTCCTCCAGAGGTTGTCAAGGCTGCATCATTATTTACCTCTATCTATACACCCGGCTGACATTCCCCCTAAAGGAGGGTAAGTTAAGGGCAAGACATCTACACATAGTTTGGGGAGAATTCGATCTCCTCTCACTCTCTATGCTTTGTCTCATAGTAAGAAAAAACTACAAAAATCTTAAAAAAAAGATCATTCCTATAATCTCACCTGCGTGCTGCCATGCCTCTTGCAAACTTTTCTATGATGATAGCTGACTTTCGCATTGTTCTGAAGCGGTTTCTGTGTAGATACATTCGAACATGTTTCTGTATCATTATTCCACAAGCAGACAAACGATCAGCACGAAGTTTCTCCATATAGGCTACTTGGCCAGCTCTGAAGAAGATCTTCGTACGACCAAATTTGAACTTGTCTTCATCCTGAAATCATATTATCTTACTTAGCTGTATACATGCAACAGCTTATAAAAAGTACATAAATCATCCAAATAATCATCTTAGTGACTTAGACAATGCACTGACCATATCAATATTTTATCAATCCGCAATTAGAAATTTGCGCAAAAATATCTTAGTTTCGCGTAAAGAGAATGTTGTTGCTACCTCACAATCGTTTGTTTATATCTGTTGCCTGTCTGATTATGCTAATGGCAGTAATAACAAAATTACCTTTTATCAGGTGGGAGCAGAATAATTAAAGTTATTGTAGAGGAATACTTAGAGAAGGGTGAAAAATATATGTATGGACCTAGAAAACCATATGCTAGATTTGATAGGAAAGCTCTCTAAAATGTTCAGAAAATTTTTGGTGTTGGAAGGCAGTTATTGGAAGGAATTAAGAAATTTTATGGGGAGGCAAGTGCATGTGTGAGGGTGGCTGAAGAGCAAAGTGAAAATTTTTCTATTGGAGTGGAAGTGAGACGAGGATGTGTGATGCCGCCATGGCTGTTCCCTATTTTTATGGATGGTTGTATGAAAGAAATGAAAACTGAAGTGGTGAATGTAAGACAAGACTGAAGATAATGGAATGGGTTGGGCGGTGGTGGAGTACCTATTTGCAGATGACACTGTGATGATTGCAGAGAGTGAAGAGGAACTTCAGAGAGGGAAAAGTATGTCTTGCAAGGTATCAAATAGGTGTTGTGGGCTAGTTTTCAAACGAACTCAGAACCAATTACCCTCTTCCCCTGTGGATCAATGTCTCAGCATTTGCAAAATCAACTTTTCTGCATGAAACTTGGTGCATCATTGTATAAATCATGTCTTCCTGTCTGGGATGAAACTGAATTATCTATTTTCATAATAACTAGAATGGATTCCAAATATCAAGCAGTAGATCTTCCTCATACCTCATACTCAGTTGTGTTCTTATAGATAAAGGAAAATTGGTTCCGACAATAAAGGAAGAAGACTATGAATACATTTTGCACCATACATCTATCCTAGGGAGGTAGTCTTACTTACAAAGAACTTAATATATTTCAGAGAAAATACTTACAGTGATCATGTTTGCGATGATTTTTTCACAAGTCACGCGCATATCGTCCCTTACAATATCTCTTGATGTGCAGAGTACTCGGTATCGACAGAAAAATTCATGGTATGTCCATCTGTAAATTTGCATATGAATAAAAGATAGCAATAACTAGGAATAAATCATGAAACTTTTTCTTCATATGAACTGAATAAGTAAGGATTCTAATGTTACCTGGAAGGATAGCCAGCTGCACTAATTCTGACAGTTTCCAATACTCCACAAGCCCGTAACTGTTGGATGGCTCTGGTGGGATCAAAGGTAAACGCCATCTTGTCATCGTTGGGTTTGATGCACCGCACATAGTGAGGTGTAGTGGAATTCAGTGTTAACATCAGTAAATTCAAGGAGTCACGAAACTGTGATCCAACCTGAAAATTAGGGACAACAATTATTTTAATAGAAATGAAAGGTTACAGTTATACATACAAATTAGATGAGTGTAAAACTAATCATGCAAGTGAGCAGCTTAATAATAAAGGAACAAGAAAATGGTTGCTCGTCAAAACACTTAAGAAGATCTCATGTATGAATGAGTATCTTATAATAAAAAAGTTACTTGATACATGCAAATCTAGCTTGAAATAATTAAATGTCACATGCCAGGCAGTTCCAATTTATGAATTTCAATTCAAAACACAATTATAATGTAAAAGCAAAAGCCAAATCATTAACCCAACACATGGAGAAAGTTATATATATATATATATATATATATATATATATATATATATATATATATATATATATATATATATATATATATATATATATATATATATAAACCTAAATTTTGACTTACACTTTTCTTCATCTGTTTGGACGTATTTGCAGATGACGAACCAGATCCAGTAGGCAACACTTTTACTTTGGTGGGCGCTCTTGTCACTTTTTCAGTGAAGAGACCATGTACTAAACTTATCTAGAAAGCAAATTAAATATTGATTGAGTCATCATAATACATCATTGATATACACAAGATTTTCTGCAATATGTTGTCATATTAAATGTGCTTGTGCATACATACGTTTGCATTTTTTCAGTATAATTTGGATTTACAAACCTTACAGATAATATAGTGCACCTAGTTTCTTATCTTTCTAGTGTCATGAATGCAGCAAAGAGAATATGGTCCTTTTCAATGCCTCAAATACTCAATTCCTTCATTATTACCTATAAAGAAACTTTCCTCACACAACTATTTATCTTAACAGCTGACCCACTCTTTTAACAAGGAAGAATGTTATGCTCTCCATTATTTTATGTATTGACTACCCATTCTGTCGTTGCCATTTCTTTGGAAACGTTCACAGAGGAAACTATAGTTAGATGAATATAAGTAGACTAGTAATTCCCCATCCAAAATTAAAATTGTGAAAAAAGTTAATGCTTACCTGACTAGACTTGAGTAAATTAATTTGTTCCTCTGATACTGTGTCACGATTCTTTTCCAAAAATCCAGCACATTCATAACCAACTTTGTCAGCAAAATGTGCAATGAGGAATGAAGTGTTGGATAAGCGAGGTTTACTGAAGTGGTCCCATTTTTTACATTTGTCATAGAGTTTCTCAACCCAAGACTGATCTGAACCTTTAGGCATCTGAAAAAAAAAAAAACTTCTTTAAGAACACAAGTAAAGATAATATACCTAAAGATAAAACATAGTATTTACTACATAATACCAACTATAGTTCTATAAAACAGTATGATATAGCTCATCATCAAATTATTATTATTGTTTTTACTTAACAAACATCAGCTACTTACACGACATTCCTCATCCAAAAGGTCAAGAATGCCAAGCTTGGTTTCAATGAGATCAATACACGGCTGATTGTCATAGAAGTTAATGAACTCCCATTCAATTTGTTCTTTTACATATTCTTCTTGTTCTAGCTTGAAAACATGCTGGAAAAAAGAAAGAAGAACTAGTTGAGACATATGTACTTTCTAAATAGAAAGCACCAATCAATAAGTGAAATAGCAACTCAATGAAAAGGCAATGTCAATGACACACCCATAGATGTCTTAAAAAACAACAACCTCATACTATCCACCTGAACAAGTGTGAATAGTTGCGGCTATATTTGTAGTTCATTACAAAAACTATTTCTGCATTTTGAATTTCAGCAATGTAGGTTGTATGAGTTACATGTAAAATTTCTATATGAAAAAGATATCTGCAAAATGTCAGTGATGTAAGAAACATGCAAGATTTCAGTAAAACAAGAGATATCTGCCAGACTTGAGTGATACAGAAAGAGCAAAGGGTCAAAGGTCATGTTTGCAGTTAAACTTAAGGATATCTTTAGTGAAAGCAAAGCCATAGACATTATCCATTATACAACTGATATCATACAAAGTTCTAAAAGCTCACCTGGTTGAACTGCTGCTGTAGTTTTTCATTTGCATAGTTTATACAGAATTGTTCAAAACTGTTGATCTCAAAGGTTTCAAATCCATATATGTCTAAAACCCCAATAAATCTGAAATGACAGACTAATGTTACCTTCTTCACATGACAATAACATTTAAGGCTATGGAACACTCATTTAATTAAAAAGAATTTATGGGAATTAATGTAAAGAGAAGGTTGTATGAAGGAGTTGTTGTGCTCACTGCACAATGTGGAGCTAAAACATGGAGTATGGTAGTAGCAGAGAAGAAGAGATTGAATGCAATGGAGATGAGATGTCTGAACAGTGTGTTGTGTAACACACATGGATCGAGTGAGAAATGAAGAGGTGCGAAAGAGAACTGGTGTTATGAGGGAGTTGGCTGGTCAAGCAGAGTAGAGAGTGTTGAGGTGGTTTGGATACATGGAAAGAATGGAGGAGAACCGGTTGGTGAAAAGAATAGTAGGATCCAATGTAAATGTATGATTAATGACGTAGCCTTGATGATACCTGGAAGAGGTTCTCACACATCAGGTGTGCTCCTTGGATCATATCAGATGCAGGGAGGGAGAGAGTACGAGTTAAACATGAAGTGGAAGGAGAAAACCCTGGAACTCCATTGTGGATATGACCCGCATCTCCATTTGCATGACTGACCTGACATGCAGTGTTTGGCAGGTGTGTATTTCTTTTTTCCTATTGAGTGCTAGGGGTTGAATGAGAGGAATGCATATGTATGTGTACATGAGTGTGTGTGTGCATGCCTTGTCTTAGTTATATCTATCTATCTATATACCTGGCTTATAGCACCATTAAAAGGGGCTACGAGAATTCTACAACCGTAATCCCTGCAGTTTGTAAGAGGCAACAAAAGGGATGGAGCAAGGGATTTGGGAAGCCCTCCTCTGTATACTCTTGCACAAAAAGACAAGGTGCAGAGGAGGAGAGAGTAATGTCTCCATGAACCTTGCATGCCTTGTACTGGCTACCCACCTATAGGGGAATAATAGCTTGTTATATGATATATAGATAGATAAGAAAGAAAACTATAAAGCCTGAGCTGATAAGAGCCATGTTAGTGCAAGAAATTGATGATGATTTCTTGGATGAATTAGATGATGATTCTGATTCATCAGCAACAATATACAAATATACATACATATTATAACTCATTTATGGCAACAATTAAATAAAAATATCTATGTATAGATTCATGTATCTTTAGATTAGTAGCACTCTATGTATAAACGTCAGTCTAGAATGTGTAAAATACGGGGAAACTATATACTATAGACATATGGATTATAGTCAGCCGAGAATATAAATAGATAATTTTTTATTTGGAGGTATACCTTTCCTCCTTGCCTTTAGGTAAGTGTTTATTTTGTAACAGCTAAACCTAAAACACAGCAATTCTTTTGTATCAAATGAGCTCAGATTTACATCTTAATCTTTAAGTGATTGGCCCTCATTATTTGAACAAACTAGCATTTTAATATCATGGAATATAAAGGCCAAGGCACTTTTGAGAATTTTGAGAAAATCAAAATTATATTCCATTTTACCTCAAATACCTACATGGAGAGTTTTCCTATTCAAAAATACCTGAAAGGTTTTGTAGGGGCAGCAAAACACTTGTTGATCTCCTTCACAATCCAGTCGAACAACTTTGCATAGATGTGCTTTGCCAATGCGTCTCTTGAGAATGTTGCCTAAAATGGTTATAAAGACATGAATCATTAGAACAAATCAAACAGTAAGTGAAAAGCAGGAGTGAATTTTCTATGTCAACAGGTGGATGAAATATATTCTTCCATAAACCCCAAGGGGATTTCTATTATGGTGAATTATCAACATTTATAAATATTTCTCCTCCCCCTAAAAACACACTTTTCTACATGAATGTAATAATACTTACCTCAATCAGTGTTAATGGTTTAGTGAAAACTTCTCTGCCACCGGTGATTTTACGATGACAAAGCCACATCTTCAATTCACTATCACTAACGCCAAGCAGTTCAGCTACAAATCCAAGGGACTCATCACCTTTCTGTATAAGATAAAAAAAAAAGTGAATCCATGCTTCTTAATGGTTAAGTTTTAGATAAAAAAATTTTTTTTTTTAATTTGAGCTCACCTTCCAAAATCCCAATACCAAAATCACAAAATAATCATACACAGTACTATAATTAATATAAACAAAATTTATAATAAAATCATTACAAGTGAAGTAATCATTCAACTAATATCTCTAATAGCTTTCGAGAAAATGAGGATGAAAGTCATGTTTTTGGAAAATGGTTACAATTTCATTTTACTGCGTAATCATTGGTCTTAAAGCAAATATTCATAGACAAAATTGTAGTATTTTATTAGGTTTATCAGATGCTGCAATGATATTTCCAATATCTTTTATAGCTTTCAAGAAAAAGAGGAAGAAAGTCATGTTCCTGTAAAATGGATATGGTTTAACAGTCTACACCAGCTGCCTCAGCACTTAAACCAACTTTGACTGTAGCCAAATGAGTGCTCCCCACACAGCTGAGGGCATCACAGCCCTGGTACTCTATGTGACAGAGGCCACCCCTGCCTTGACTCGAGCTAGTGCTGCATCACCTGACCCTCATATAGAGGCCGTAGAAGAGGACTTACTCGAGTTATAACCTCTGAGCTAGTGAACACTATCAAAAACTTAGACTGGAGCTCAGTAAGAACAAAATCATCCACTTCTACAGAAATCTCTCTCTATATCTCGGTGAAACAAGGGACATGATTGTATCAGTCCTTGACTTCATCGACGACGTCGGTGCCTCAAGCTCCAGCTCGGCAAAGCTTGATATCAGGTTGATTCCTTCTTCTATATGATCCAATATAATTAATGAGTGGAGCAACTTCGTCATCTCCAGTCAAGACATTAAAACCTGTTGGACATCTCATAAACCTTGACTGCTTTAACACAACACTTTTGCCCTCCCACCAGGCCCCGCCCTGCCTGCTCCAGACCAGTCTCGCCCCAGCTAACCTGGCCTCAGCACAGCCAATCCAAGCAAGCATAGCCCAAGCTTGTCTAGCCTTCCCACATCTGATCTATACTTGCATCACCCCAGCTCGCCTTCCTGCAACTGGCCCAGAGTAGCTTCACCATAGCCTGTCAGGCCACAAGCACTCGATCTTGACATCTTTCCCAAATCAGACAGGCCACCTTCCTTCCAGAATCCCATCCCAAATTAGATGTTAAGGAATTCTGCCTAATCATGAAACATGATATATCTACATGTTTGTGCTTTTAAAATTGGCTTTAACCAATGTCAATCTTCATATCAAACATTTTTTTGCTATCACCATTGCTATAACCATGTGTACTTCCAACTTTCATAATTACAGATAAAGACGACTGTTTGCACCTACAAAACAAAATTTCAATGAATAAGTGCAAAAGGAAATTAGAACACTACAATCAACTCACATTAACTGTTGAGGCATCTCCACCATTGTCTTCGATGATGATATTTCCTAGATGCAAAATTCCAGCAAGAATTCTGAACATCTGATTTTGTGTGGCTTCATTTATCCCTAGGAGTGCCAGTGCTTTACACGTTTCTAAGAAGTTTGCAGCATCATCAACGCCTTCTATGGAAGCGCTGCAGCCTTGGTTTAGGTAGTGAAAACTGTCTTGGTGGCCTGAAGAAATAGTGAGTTTTACCAATAATGTACAATTATTAAGTATTCTACTTACCCTTCCTAAACTCAGAAAATCTAATTTTCAATATAAATTCCAATAGCACAATCGTCTTGATAGAAAATGTACAATATCTGTATAATAAAAAACGTTTTTAATATGCTGCATATTGCAAAGCAATCTCATGCTTAGCTTTAGGATTACGACCATAATGTGTAGGTTGTGAAAATTGTGAGTTGGAAATGGTATGTTTTTTTGTGTAACAGTACAAGTGGACCTCCATTCAAATATATGTACCACTGAAGAATAACCATTTTTACTGATCAATGAATGAAAAATATCTTTGTCACCAACATGTTAGTTACCAATCAAACCTTGTATTGAACCTTACAACAAATAAAGCACCATAGGATACCATGGGCCCTCAGGAAGTGCAAATTAGCTGGAATCTTAACTAATACGCCTAACATTATATATTGCATTTATTTAGTTGTTACATAAATACCTCTACATCTTTAGTTTAAGCAAATTGAACGGCATGTTTCAAATTTATCTTAGTAATAGTAGTAGTAGTAGTAACAGTAGTAGTAGTATCAGTATCAGTATCAGTATCAGTATCAGTATCAGTATCAGTATCAATATCAGTATCAGCAGCAGTATTAGTATTATAAGTAGTAGTAGTAGTAGTAGTAGTAGTAGTAGCAGCAGTAGCAGTAGCAGTAGCAGTAGTAGTAGTAGTAGTAGTAGTAGTAGTAGTAGTATCAGTATCAGTATCACTATCATTATCAGCAAAAGTATTAGTATTAGTATTATTAGTATTATAAGTAGTAGTAGTAGTAGTAGTAGTAGTAGTAGCAGTAACAGTAGCAGTAGCAGTAGCAGTAGCAGTAGGAGTAGGAGTAGCAGTAGCAGTAGCAGTAGCAGTAGCAGTAGCAGTAGCAGCATCAGCAGCAGTAGCAGCAGCAGCAGCAATAGCTGCAGCAGCAGTAGTAGTAGTAGTAACAGTAGTAGTAGTAATAGTAGTAGTAGTATGTTCTAGGAGACATATCTCTCTCCTCCCCCTATGTGCCCTGTCTTTTTGTATGAGAGAATAGAGAGGAGGGGCTTCCCAAACCCTCACAGTCTTATATGTCCCTTGAAGGACAAGACAGGGTTCAGGCAGACATTACTATCCCTTCTTCCTCCGCATATAGCAGTATTTATGCAAATCAATCTGACATTGTTTTGTAAATGGCAAAACAGTACAACATACTCAGCTCACAACCGAGATGTTCTGGGTTCGAATACCAAGCAGGTGAAGACAAAATGGGTTTGTCTTCTTAAATGCTGTAACCCCAGTTCACCCAGCAGTAAAATAGATACGGGAGTAAGCTGAGGGTTTCTGATCTTGCAATCCTGGCAGGAGCTGAAGGCTGGAAATCCTATCCTTTTGTGTGTGTGTGTGTGTGTGTGTGTGTGTTAGTGTGAATGATATACATGTTATGTGCCAACACTAATGCCCTATGCATTACATGATTTATATATATATATATATATATATATATATATATATATATATATATATATATATATATATATATATATATATATAATATATATATATATATATATATATATATATATATAATATATATATATATATATATATATATATATATATATATATATATATATATATATATATATAAATATATATATAAATATATATATATATATATATATATATATATATATATATATATATATATATATATAAAGTTCTGATTTCATTGACACTTCTGAAAGCATCAACCTTTAAGCAATGGCTATCATTTCAAACCCTCCATAATCTCTTCGGACAGTCATCGTTTCTAAAAACAGGAATTTTAATTACAAATTGTATATCTGACATAATTGTATGGGTTCTGTTTTTACTATGGTATATGGCAGTCTCTCTGACCCTTGAGAAATTGAGATAAGACCATCAGTTGTCACTGAGTCACAATGGATTCCAAGCCAAGCACGTACAAAAGAGAATAACAGAAAACATGGTGAAAAGTCATAAGGAAAGGACACAAGAAAATGAAAACATTGGAGCTTTTTAAGCTCTTCATGAATCTGTGTATGAAAGTGAGAATTGTTCTGAACATAATGACAGCAGTAATAAGGAATATTTTGCTAGCAGTGATAGTGAGACCACCTCAAAGCCGTCTGAAGTACCATTTCTTGTTGGCAGGTCATAAAGTGGCTATCTTTCACATCCTATAGCATGATCATTACACAATACATCTCAAGTTAGATTTCATTACTGTGTTCAGTCAGTTGAAACACTTTTCTTTCTTCAAAAAAACATTTAATAAAAACAATGCTATTGTAAGACAAGTATTTCCATGAAATAATAGGAATCTGAAAACATTGCAATGGAGAAATATTGGTAAATATTTGGCAGCAAGAGTCAGTTACAATCAAACTTCTGAAATGTGGCGGCAAAAGCACAACGCAGCTCAAAAGTTCCTACTAACACAGGAATTGAAAAGTTCAAATTTTCAACAAGCAACAAATTCAAGCAAGTTGCAAACTAAAGAAGCATCTGTCACTAATAGTACTATGTATATGCACACGCACACGCGCACACACACACACACACACACACACACACACACACACACACACACACACAAAATGGCTCACAAAACCACACCCGGCTTGGATCTAGTTGGCATGGTAGTGTTCTCCTGGAGGCCTTGATTCATGTAGTGAAAACTTTCCGGTGGTCCTACAAGAGAGGACACTCGGCATCACCAAATGTAATGATGAATATGAACACACCAACATCTACTGAAGTATTCATCATAAAGACAGTGTAATCAAGAAAAAAAATGTGCGTAAATATCATGTCAGTGAAAACAATTACAGTGCAAGTGAAACTCGAAACATGAATGAAATTAAAAAACAATGAGTGTAGTTAGAAAAAACGTTAGTGAAAAAATGGTGTGAAATTTAGTACATGTGAGTAGTTAAAAACATGTGAATAACCAAGACGTGAATGGAAAAAACACTTTCCTATTATACAATTACAACAACAGATGACTTTTTCTTGGTTATCAATACTAAGATGCTTTTGCATAAAAAGCTGTTTCAAATCAAGCTCTAGCTTGGACCACTTTTGAGGAAATTACCTGCAGTGTTTTCAAGCACAGATTGGTGTATATAAACGTTTCATTATGTCACTATCTATCTATCTATCTATCTATCTATGGTCACAAAATCACATATATATCAATCTAAAAACATATTTTTGTGGTCCGAGCCAGAGATGTAGCTATGAAGCTTCTCTCAGTGAACCAAATTTGTTGTTTTCTTAGTGTAGATAACAGTGATACCAGCCTGTTGAAATAAATTAGCTTTGTATTCTCCTTAAGGGAGTTAAGAAGCAGTCTTCACGTGGCTTGACCTTGCAAGAGGTTCTCTTAAGTGTGTGGTAGTTTTGTTATCTTAGAGATATTTTCAGCACAGGAGATGATTCTGGTGTAAGCTCTGTTGCAAGACTTAAATGTGGTTGGAGGAAGTTCAAGAGACCGCTGCTTTTACTGACGTTGTCTTTCCCTTTGACCAAAAAAAAAATACATGTATACAGCTTGTAAAAAGAATGTAATACTTCATGCTATTGAAACCTGGTCAGTGAAGGAGGATAATGTATATAGGCTAAGAAGCACTGAGATGAGGGTGATTAGATAGACATGTGATACATCTTTGAATGATGGATCCGGTGGGGTCATGATTACAAATGAGGCACTGGGGAGTAGAATTAGACTTGAATGCATTTGTAATATGTTGAGCAGAAACAGATTGAGATAGCTTAGTTATGTGGAAAAGATGTAATAAAATAAGTGAGTGAAAAAAGTGAGAAGTATAAATGTTTACAATAGCTAAAAGGGGACCACCAAAAGGACATGGGACATAACCATACAAAATGACCTCAGAGTTTATGAGGTCAAAGAGCAAATGGATACTCTTCTGCTATAAAGTGAGTTATATGGAACAGGCATCAGCATAAAGAGACAGTAGTACAATGGAATGGGTGAAAATTAATTTGTTGACATGGTTTGGTCATATGGAGAGAAAGAAGAAAGAGTAAAGAGTTAGTAAAGAAAATATATGTGAGTGAAATAGAGGGTTGTAGGAGGAGAGGAAGGACAGTTGTAAAATAGAAACATAGGGTGAAAGAAAACATACATGAAAGAGTTGCTGATAGAGAGGGAGGGATTGAACTAACAAAGAGGGAGCGTATAGATAGGGAAAGGTGGAGGCTCTTCTGTCGTGCCTATCCCCTTGAGGGATGGTCCTGGAGGGAACGAGGTGACAGAGAATATAGATAGATAGATAGCATATAGACAAAGATTTGCCATTCCATAAATGGAATGATGTACTTTTTACACTGCATCTGTGTCTTTCTATGACATGAACAATAATCAACACCAACAATAAATAATATCTGAAATCTTCAATACATATACATCCATTAAATACCCTGGTAGACATTTCTATCCAGCCTCAAATGACCCCTAATGTCAAACAATGTACTGACATGAATCTTCTGAAAGAATAGTGACTTAACACCTCAGTCAATGCTTCATTACATTCATTACATTTCATATTCATCAAAATTCCTTTCCAAATAATCTTTTCAATTTTAGATCCATCTCCTAAGAGTGTCATGGATTAAAGCTCATGATAATCAGCATCACAGTAAGCAATGAAAACCACAATTATGACAAAATTAATTATAATTATCAAGAAGTAAATCATTTATAGTGAGATCAGCATAATATTAAGACTTCAGAATGACTTACCTAATCTTAGATGGCTATATTTCTTTTCTGTGGCTGCAGAACACAGCTGGTAGAAAATGTGATAGTTTCTTTCCTCTGGAGCCTAGGAATACAAAAAGGATCAGACTATAAAATAAACAAATAAAATATATAATCTCTAAACTTGAGTAAGGAAATATTCAATAAAAATTAGACAATGACTACTCAGCAATTTCAACTATATAAGAAAACATAAGCTATGAAGGAATATGCTATCTTTATATAGTCTACACTAGGTTTCCCATCTGGAGTTCTATGGAACTAACATTGCCATGGGTTTTGCTGTAGCTGTCAGGCAGCTTTAGGAACAAACTCTCTCATTTGTTACCACTGGCTGTTACTTCTTCCTTGTCATTAAGCTGTTCACTTGCATTCAAAGAACCTACTTTTCATAAAGTAGCATGATTAAACAAACATAATTCAGTCTGTGTGCCCAATTTAAACATTTTGGTATAAGATCATTACCTGAAAGACAACACGTGACTTCTCTAACAAGTAGGTCCTCATGTTTGCTCCCATAATGCTGTAGCTGCGTGTGAAGTCCAGTTCGATATATTTTCCAAAACGAGAGCTGTTATCATTTCTTGTGGTTTTTGCATTGCCTATGGCCTGGAAAAAATCATATCATTGTCATTTATTGTACTGTTATTAGCACTTATGGACATAATACATAATATGGATGGTAGGAAATTAATCTATTTATGTAGCTCACAACTGAGAGGTCCTGGGTTCAAATCCTAGGGTGGGTGAAGACGAAATAGGTTTGTCTTCTGAAACGCTGTTAACCTTTGCTCATTTAGCAGTAAATAGGTACGGGAGTAAGTCGAGGGTTTGTGACCTCACAATTCCTAAAATTCCCACTAACACCTGGTTTCCCAAATCTCTCCCAAATACGAAATTTCCAAACGATTCTAGTAGTTTGTTTCAAACATTATTTCTTCTTTCACATATGACATCATGCAGATAATAGTTCATTATTGTTGTAAAAGCACTTGTGAGTTACAGCAGCGAGACAGTTAAGGCGGACCAAATCCAATTGGACCTTGGTGAAGTGTTTCTGTGTGAATAAGTTACAGGTGGAGTTTTCTACTTTTCTAGGAAACTTTCAAAATCAACAAAGAAGCTTTCAGTATTTACACTCATTCTACTCCTCACAATACAAACTATCAAAGCCCAACTGACTCTTACCTCCATTATAGGGTTTGAAGCTAGGATCTTTTTCTCAATTTGTGTTTCAGAATCCGATCCTCCAACACTAGCAAAGTATCTCATGGCATACTTTGCTGAAACAGTTTTGCCCGCACCAGACTCTCCAGACACGATGATGCTCTGATCCTTGTTATCCCTGATAAGAAAAGATAGAATGAAATCTGTTGAAAATATATTCTCAAAACTTATTCAAGAAAGATAAAAGCAATTTCTATTAAAGCTTCTTGACTTATGATCGTCCACCTTATGACTACTCAAAGCTGTGAAGGTCCCTGTAAGACCCTGCAACAAATTAATTAAAAAATACGTGTTTTATCATATCTCTCCTTATCCTCTGTACCTCCTTTCAGAACATCTTATTCTGATAATAATAATAATAATAATAGTAATGATAGTAGTAATAATAATAATAATAATAACAATAATAATAAAAATACCTTTCCATCTGTGTAAAGGCTTCCTCTGCCACTGCAAAGATGTGTGGATCCAGATCCCCCATGGAGTGTCCGCGATAGGCAGAAATAGTATCAGGGCCATAGATGGGCAGTTCTTCATATGGATTAATGGCCACAAGGACAATTCCTGAAAAAGGCAAATCAACCTTACTAACATTGTGGTCTATCTATCTATATACCTGGCTTAAATCCCTATTAAAATGGGAGATCCAAGACAAGGCATTAGGGTTCCAGCAAACTTTAATTTCTCATTGCCTTTTGCACTCTGCCTTTTACGAATTGCAGGGAATCAATACGGTGGTAATAACATTGCAGCCTCCATCACATGGCTAAGACTAACATTGTGATAGGATACATTAATCTTACTGTTTCATTAATCAAATGAAAAACATCATAATATTATAATATAATTATCAATATCCACATTCCAACATTGTGCAGTTTCTCCATTGCCACAACAATTTGAAAAGATATGATTGATGTGGTTCACACACTGGTTGGTGGTGGAGGGGAGCATTTTTATGAAGATGTTTCATCATGATATAAATACATAGACATGATAATGTACAACAGTGTACTACATCATGCACAAGAGACCCTTTATATCAGTAGATGGTGACATCCTCACCATGCAGGAATCACAAAGCTCCACCCTCGAGTTAGAGGCAGTCCTTGTACTGGTCCATTGGCATGCAAAGTTACCACCCCACAGAGCATTGCCTAAGTGACTGAATGACCAGTTTGCTGCTGGCTATCTATATAAACAAATCTTAAGTAAGGATTATAGAAAGAATACAGCTCCCGTATACATAATATGAATGCCTCTGGTGACAAAATATGATCAATATTAAATTTCAAAATTAGCACTACATTGCATTTATGCTTGCAACACTCACCACAGTAAGTATAGATGGCATTTTGATTGCAAAATCGGACTTGCAAGTTATAAAGTACAGCTGGTTCATGGAGATATGAAAGGGAGGTCAAATCATTTTCTCCAATGAGAATCTCAGGGTTGCGCAGCGGTGGCAGCTCCTCATCACTCTTCACCTTGATCTCTTGAGTCTGCAAGTTTATCATTAGTTACAGTCATCAGAATATTCATAAATATATATATACTTCTCCACTGTTATAAACTAAATTAATCTTACGTGAGGTGCGAGTGCTTTTTAAATAACAAAGTACTACATACAATATCATCATTCTAAATAATTAACATGAAACTCACAGACACAGACAGGTACTTTAGATATTTGCAAACCAACAACCAAAACTAGCCAACCATAATATTTTCTTTACTTGTACTAAAATTATTGAATAAAAGCAATGACATGTATATGGTGATGCAGTAAGTTTCTGCAATTATATTACCATAGAAGGAAAAAAGTGTTCACAAGCCCTACCTGTCCATCTTCATAGGTGACAGTAACCTGGTGGTCCTTATAGTCCTGAATGAGTTTGGCACAGCGCCACACCTGCTCCTGATCAGGGATCCACACATGGGCCCCCTGCAATGCAATGCATCATCAAGTACACTTGTAACATAACATATGCCAGGCATCATTGACCAACAATAGTTATGCTTACTTTGTAATTAATAATAGTCAAGGCTACATCATAAATCTTAAGACATATGCTTAAAAACAAACATATTTTTTATGTGAAACATCCTAAGATGGTTTGGCCATAAAGAAAGAATGCCATAGTGAAATGACACAGATAGTGTGTGTAAATGAGTACGGTAGAGGCGGTGGGTGCAAGAGGACAACAACTCCAAGTGAAGTGGTAGGATACAGAGCTACAATATGTGAGAGAAAGGGAAGAAAGGAGATCGAGAGGTTTAGAGGATGCAAAGATAGAATGTAATGGATAGGAATTAATGGAAATTCTCCTACTATGAACATACCCTCGTGAGTTCTTAGGAACAGGCATGGCTGTCCCTAGGATGTTGATAAATATAGTTATGGAATGTGTTCTGACCACCTTGATTTCAAAGAATTCTTGCAAGTCATGTTAAAAATACTAAACTTGAAAGAAATCTTTGAAATCATGCTAGTCAAAACATATTGCATAACTATTGATCACCATCGTATGGACAACCGTCAGTTATCATTGTGTCACTTACAGTATACTGACAACCTCCAACGGCAGTAACAGTCTCACTCCAATGTAACCTTACACTCATTAATGAAAGGCCATAACAGTACTGGATAGAACAGTTTTAACTAACCCTTCATCCAATATATATCTATATCTGTGTATGTATATATATATATATATATATATATATATATATATATATATATATATATATATATATATATATATATATATATATGTGTGTGTAGTTTTTATATGGATACTTCAATTACTTTAGTATTCAGTGATGAAAACAGTACTTGCTAGATCAAAATATCTCCCAACAGAAGGGACTATATGTGAACTGATCAATTGCTATAAATTTTTTTTTTTTACATTATATTTTATTTATATTATTATATTTCTCCTACTGTCCTCTTTACAGGGTATGGCGACAAACGGGATTTTTTTTCATGCTTAATTTATTTTTCCCTTAGCCAGTACCCTTTTAATGTATAAAAAAAAAAAAAGTTGTGTAGCTGATGCAAATTATATAGTTTGTTTACGCGAATTTAAGCTTCCTATCTAAAAAAGTTCAAGCATCATAATTTATGATTTATTTTTATCACGAGTGGTCGACTGTCGGGCAAGATAACATGAAAATCTGATGTTCACTCGTTTTAACTCCTATCATGTGGTGAACGATGTATAAAAACAATCTACTTTTCATTGAAAATCCTCAAGTGCCTTTGTAATGGTCACGGCGGTGGCAGACTTCATACAACTCAGTAAAACACTAACTGACTTAAGCAACATTGATGTATAATAATCCCTAGGAATACGCCAGTACAGTTCATATAACCATGCTACGTGTAGGGAAAATATGCGATGACACATTTAGCGGTGACTGAAAAGTGAGGAAGAAACGCCGCCATTTGCCTTTCTCGAAGAGGAAAATTGTTACTAAAAATATCTGTTTTGGAATATTTTCGGTCAGCTGCCATTAGCTTATCATTCACTACCAGAAGGATTGGTGGACACGATGCATCATACACGGGGACGATAACGGTGCCCCTATCCTAGGTGCGGCAGACAACGTGGCTGGGAACTTACAGTTACATGTAGCGCATCTGTGTCCACGTAGTTTTGTTCTTCACAATTTTATCACAAATTGTTTTACTTTTTAAAAATTGTTGTAGAAGTCTTAGCAGTAGTGTCTGCTGGGCTCGTCTTCAGAATCGCTAATTCAGCCTCCATCTTTGTAGATATTGTGAGCAACGTAACGCAAGGCAGAGCTCTCTCGTCAGTGTATACACTGACGAGAGAGCGCTGCCTTGCGTTACGTTGCTCACAATATCTACAAAGATGGAGGCTGAATTAGCGATTCTGAAGACGAGCCCAGCAGACACTACTGCTAAGACTTCTACAACTCTTCTGGTAGTGAATGATAAGTTAATGGCAGCTGACCGAAAATATTCCAACAATCAGAAATTTTTAGTAACAATTTTCCTCTTTGAGAAAGGCAAATGGCGGCGTTTCTTCCTCACTTTTCAGTCACCGCTAAATGTGTCATTGCATATTTTCCCTACACGTCATCGTTTAACTTAACCAAGCACCAACCTACACACTCTGGCACGTACCTAATATCAAAATCTGATTAGATTTCCCATGAAAAGAATTATAAATAGCGATCCATGCTCATTTCTCTGGTTAACACACACACACACACACACACACACACACACACACACACGAGATTTCAGGGGACACAAGAAAAACATTGGTGAAAGTCATTTACTTAAATGACACCAAAAAAGTAGTTTTCCCCAAAGAAGTATAGATACTTGGAATGGACTGAAAGAGGTGATAATGGCAAAAAATGTACTAAAAGGAAAAACTAAACAAATGTGGATACGGAGACAGGATCACATGAGTGTGGCTCAGGCCTTGTATATTACAACTAGGTAAATACACATGCGACAATAATGAATAAACGCCAGGTGAAACCACAAGGCTGAAAACATACAACCAAGAGAGTACATATATGCGAACCTCGCTATCACCAGCTGGCGGGTACGGGTAAGGAATAAGGCTGAGGGCTGGCCATGACGTGAGGCGAGGAAGGGTGGAGGACTAATCATGGGATTTGTGAAGTGATCACGTCCAGCAGACCCCAGCCTCACTTCCCACCTCCAACGTGCGTGACTTGCCGCCTTACTGACATTACCAAATCCCTGTTAGTCACCTGTCACGCCACCAACGAGGAGAGGGGGGGGGCCGTTATAAGGACCCCTGCACAACTGACAAGACGATGCATTGCTCTCTGGCATGCAACACTACGACACACATCTTTTCTGCCAGTTTACGGAAACAGGTAACTGCGTTGCAAGAAGTCGTTAGGGCAATGATCACTCATGTCTACCAGTCACCATTGCCCAATATGCTATGCTAATCACCGTTATCCACTACCCATAAGTCTCCACAACTTACCCACCCACAACTTACCACCATCCATCTAGTTGCCTTCTAATATCACTACAGAATAGTTTCCACTTGACATCAAAATCATTATACTCAACTGGCCTACATCACCTTTCTACCCCCAACTTAACACTGCGGTAGAAAAAAAACACATCACTACAAATCTACAATAGCTGATCTCAGCCCAAAAACCTCGCCCTCCGTCCTGTCACATGCTCC
Source organism: Cancer borealis (assembly GCA_036785275.1). Taxonomy (NCBI): domain Eukaryota; kingdom Metazoa; phylum Arthropoda; class Malacostraca; order Decapoda; family Cancridae; genus Cancer; species Cancer borealis. Next base: position 146,120 of record JAXIVD010000236.1, on the reverse strand, counting down.
GATCCACACGTCGTCACAGTGGTGTGTGGAGCTGTGTTCAATCACTCCATGTTCTTAGTAGTAACATAATCTCATGTAATGAACTCTCGTGTTCTACTTCACACATCGGAACACAATGTTCTTATCCATGTTCGCTGGGAAACACATGGAACAGTGCACTCGTTCCCCAAACATTTTTTTTAATCAATCAAATGAAAGGTATACATTTTCTGAAGTCGTTTGAATTAAGTAACGATGAGTTGAAACTCCCTCACTTATTAGGCAAGTAGCACCAGTTACGGGATGTCATGCTGGTAGTACATACATACGAGTTGTCTTCTGATGTTTGGAATATGAATGTGACATTAAGAACTTCAGTTATGCAGGCATCTCAGCGATCGTGTCGTATAAGAAAATACGAATGAAAGATAAAACCATCCATATGACTTAAATTCCATTAGCAATTTTGACATATGAGGCAAATTTCAAGACGGGTGAATTATTTGTTAAATTACTTCTTTGCTACAAGAAAAGTAGGGACACACACACACACACACACACACACACACACACACACACACACACACACACACACACACACACACACACACATACACACACACACACACACACATTGCACCTGTGATTCAGTGGTTAACGCCTTGCAACCGGCAAGGCATGTGTTCGAATCCCGCTGAGGTCGCTAAGGATTTTTCACTGACGGGAGTGGTTACTGTCTCCCTGAGCAAGGGAATGGGAGTGTATGACGTGTGAGAGATCTTAGCCTTACCCATAGATCCGTCTCTATGAGCTTTGTGCTCTTTCGGGGAGGGTAATGGCTGACGATCACGAGCCCATCACGTGATCCTCCAGACCATGGTGAATAACACACAAACACACACCCACACACATATTAATTAATTAAACTATTTTATAAGACATGACAACACAAATATCAGTGTGAAGCAACCCTGGTTATTATAATATATATATATATATATATATATATATATATATATATATATATATATATATATATATATATATATATATGTATATTTTTTTATGATAACTGTAATAATTATGATGATAATAAGAGCAATTAAATATCATTACTATCATTATTACTATTATTATCATTATTACTATACTATCATCATTAACATTCCGCATTCCGCATGCCGCAGCCTGTTGCTTGCCATCCTTGTGAGGTAAACGGGACAGTGAAAAACTGGATGCCGAGTCCCGACTTATACAAGCTTATCTCTGGTTTACCTTCACTACGCCAACACTACCACCTCTCTCTCTGTCTCTCTCTTCACCAATGCCACACACTACATTACTTGCCATCTACATGCAATCTTACCACAAATCACTCCTGCCAACCCTTTAAGTAAGAACTCCCTCTTCACTTGACATTATACCACTTGTTGCACTACCAAGTTCTACGTAGCTCAAGGCCACACTCAACAATATAACTATTACCTTCTCCCGCTCCCTACGCACGAATATGCAATAGCTATCAAACTGACTATACTTTTCGCCACCCTTTCTCCTTCTTAAATGGTAGCTCTCTCTCGTTAACCGTAGCAACAATCAGTGAAAGCATTACGTAGATACATTAACATCCAAGGTAGCGGATTCATGCCTCCCTAGCGTGTTTGGGGGCACTGCAGCAGTACAAAGTGAACAGTGACTCTGAACACCACCTTGCTGTTGTCTTCTCAGTGTCCTTTGTTACAAGTTCACCTCCATGGAACACCTAACTAAGGCCCACAAGTCCAGAGCTAACGCAGGGCTGCAGTAAAGCTGATTGAATGCTTTATAGTATTGTCACGTTTGCTTACATTTCTGTCAAATTCTTCTCAACTTGTGGCACATGTTGAGCTCGTTGTGATGATGGGTTGATGGGTCGAAGGTGTGCAAGACTTTCCTCCCGAGGCAACCAAAATGTTAATAAACGTAGTATAAGAAAAATAATAAATAAATAAGAAAAACTCGCTAATTCCCTACATACTAGCGGTGAAGTGTTGGAGTGCCGTTTGGGAGGCTTTCTCCTCAGGGGATGCTAGCAACAAGCAGCACAAAAAGCAAGGGCAGCAGCTATGTATTATGAGAGAGCGGAAAGCGAGGGTGGCAAAGGGACTTAAGCCTCTCTTCCTTCCGTGCTGGAATCCGTACAACACACGTAAGAGGAAAACAGTACTGAATCATCGCTCTCCCGTTCCAATATCTTGAGACAGGTAGGGAGTGAGAAAAAGACATCGATATTTTAAAGTTAAAAGAGGAAAGGGTAGTACGTACTATATTATGTGACATGGTTGTTAGCGGATAATCAAATAGGGAAATAAGGATCAAACATTCACAGAAGAAATGGATATCGAGCAAGAATAATAAAGGTCATATATAACGGACAAAATGGTGACGAGAAGCAAGGGAAGAGAAGGGAAGGAAAAGGAAGGTCAACGTACTACATAACAATATGAAGCCTCAAACATGAGAGTTAATTATAAGGCGATATAATCGCGTGTGCCCCATACAGGTAGTGGTGACGATGAACCTGAAACGCTCAACTTTACGATACATCTGTTCGTCTTACAAGCAAGGTGTCATGGGAACACGAAAGGTTTGCTCTCATGTATCAGATACTACTTAGAACTTAAGAGAACAGACCTGAACAGTACGTGCACTCACACTACGAATACAACCGTTGAAAGGGGACATGCGACTGACTGCTATCCATCTGTGAAACGGATGTTATAAGTTTTTTTTTTCTTCCAAACAGCATGTAGTGGTTACGACGTAGAATGTTAGATGTATTGTATGACTAACACAATGGCTCTAGCGGGATGATGTACATGACCCAGAAGTTACGCACGTGCAACTCCACCCTCCTTTATTGTTCTTCATACCCTCTTTTCATGTGAAGTGGCTGAGAAAACATCAGACCGCGTTAACCCGATCCCACGACTCTCCGCCCCCCTAACTGATTAGTAAGGGAAAACTGCCACGTGTCACCTACTGCACCTCTCCGAGCAGGGCTTCCTACCACTCCGCCTCTTCCACTGCTCACCCACACCAAAACATTCCCAATTAAACAAGATTTATGACGTTACAAAAATCATGGTTATATTTCCACACTTAGGGGACTGGGGAGTGAATCGTTTATGGTAACATATGATCACGACTCTGCCTCTTCTTCATCTTGGTACATATCACGATTTCACAGGATCATGACTGTTACGGTGCAGTGACGGCGACGGAGGGGCGGTGTCGGTGCGTCCCAGTAATCAGTAATCACCTCCCCGTCCCATCACTTATCAGGGAGTTACGACATTCCGGATGGTGACTCACTCCCACCCAAACAGGACCCTTCCATACTTCTACTGCCATTCTTCCCTCACTTCCGCTGCCAATGTAACCCTTTAACGCGTGAACTGAACACAAGTACACATCTAATAAACTTTGTGAAGGTATTTTACTTCAAACTGTACACGAATGGTATAAGTAGAAAAAATGTACACTTTATGAATAATCGTTGATAAATTTTTAGATAAATAAAATAAAGTTTGGCGTTGGTCATGCTCCGTCACGATCCAAGTTTCCTCCCTCACGACCCACCAGCTCCAGCTTGCACGCTTTGGGTCAAGGATCGACAGGGGTGAGACGTCGGCTGGAGTTGCGTGGTTGTTGAAAGAAAACGAACAACATTTTGTATAGGGGTGGCCAGGATGAAACCGAAACTAGATGAGAGAACCCCATACACCGAATAATATGCAGAGGAAAACAAACAGCAACATACGTGCTGGTCCAAACCAGGATGTTTTCGTGAAGTATAAGAACTGCTATTATCTAATCTGCAAGTAAGAATTGACTGATAGGTGTTAGGGTGCCTCAACAATACGGTCATATGGCGCTTCTACACTAGGGAGGATAGATGGTAAGGTCTATAATTGGATTAAAGCGTGGCTTAGTGGCAAGGAACAAAGGGTTCAGATAAACTGTAAGACATCTAATTGGGGTACATTAAACAGGGGTCCGTACTTGGCCCATTATTTTTCATTATAAATATAAATTATTTGGATTATGGGATAAGTAGCAACATTAGTAAATTTGTGGATGACACTAAGATAGGGCGACAAATCAGTAAGAAAATAGAAGCAATAGTATTACAGGGTGAGCTAAGCAGAATGCATGAGTGGGCGGTCAAATGGCAGATGGATTTTAATATTAACAAGTGTAGTACACTTCACGTAAGTAGACACAACACAGGAAATAGATATACCCTAGACGGAGTAGATATAGGTAAATCGAATTCGAAAAAAGACTTGTAAGTATAAGGACCTGAGACCTAGAGAGCAGTGTATTAGTGTCAGGAACAGGGATGACAGGGTACTGGGTTTTATCACCAGGAGCGTAAGTAATGGATCAGCAGATGTAATACTAAGACTTCGCTAAGCGTTAGTTAGATCTCACTTAGATTATGCTGTGCAGTTCTGGTCTACATACTATAAAATGGATACTGATAAGCTAGAAGCAGTACAAGGAAGGATGACTAAAATTATTCAGGGGATAAGGAACTTAACTACAAGGATAGATTAAAACACCTCAATCTACACTCTTTAGAAAGACGTAGGTAAGACGAGATCTGATAGAAGTGTTTACATGGGTCAAGGGTTTCAACAAAGGAGACACAAATAAGGTTATCATAGTCAAAGAGAAAGTAAGAACACGAACAAATGGTTTCAAGCTTGACAGGTACAGATACAGGAAAGATATAGGTAAAAATAGGTTCACTAATAGGGTAGTAGAGGAGTGGAAGAAACTCAGCAAGCATGCAGTAAGTGCCGGGACAGTAGATACTTTTAAAAAAAAGGTTGGACATTTCAATGATGAAAAAAACAGATGGCAAGTGTTAGGTGCACAGGAGCTGCCTTGTGTAGGTCAACTGGCCTTTTGCAGCCTCCTTGTTTTCTTATGTTCTTATGAGGTGGGAGGGTATGTATGGCGAAGGCTGACATGAAAATTCTACCGGAAAATTTATAGTGTATATGTTGACTACGAAAATATAATAGCACCTTATAAATCCTAGATTCTTGTAATGTCATTAGTTTCTACTATGTTAAGGTGTGATATAGACCATTACGGATGGAACGTGGAGAATGTGAGGTGAGAGGTAAGGGCGTGGTGCCTAGGTTGTTCCTATTCTTTCCAGAAGACTGTGTTATACAGTACTTATCTTAAGCATCAACTCTTTCTGTACTATATTGTAGTGACACAGCTGAAACGCAAACGGAAAAAACAACAACTTTGAACGGTGCAATCACTATTTTTTTCTATTCATTAAAATTTTATACTTATCTATGTTACGCCAGAATGTTGTGTTCATTAATGTCTTTAATTATTCATGATATATGATAAAACGACAGAATTGCGGAAAAATGCAACATAGAAATTACAATAGAAAACCAGAGCGTTGTAACAGTAGACTATTAACATTTACGTTATTTCACAGAGACTTCCAAATGAGAAACCTCTAATTATCAATCTTTACTAAAAAAAGAACAAGTTATCACGAAAAGGAAGTGTTTTTAGGACAAACTCAAACTGGTTGGGATAGTTCTATTTTTTTCGCTTCCAAGGAACACCAAGACATGTTCTTAATAAACAAGCTCATGATGTGTTTTTTCTTGAAACTTAAATTTTACAAGCAACCAACACGCCTTCCTTTTTTTCCACAAAGATCACAGCCAGAAAATAATAATAATAATAATAACAAAAATAATAATGATGGTAATAATGATAATGTCTAATTATACTAATCATCAAACATACACCAATATAAGTGAACAAATGCAGTATCACCTAGTATATTATTTGTACGATGAGAGACATTTTGAAGACTTAAGCGACAAATTAATACGCACAAAACATAATCAAAAGGTCAATTGTATCAAGTTTATTCTATTAGCACTGGCAAGTATTAAAAGGAGATTAAATAATTCTATCGAAATAGGTAGTTGTATACCATATGGTTCTACTGGGATTAACAAAAGCGCTAGTTACCTATTATAGATCGGGGAGATTCTTTAATTATCTTTAACCCCCGCATATCTCTTGTGAATGTTGGTTTGACATAAC